>BQNB010058578.1:0-37706 GCA_026074375.1 Tanacetum coccineum | reverse complement strand
ATGTTTTGTATTTTTAGTTTATGTTTTTTATTATGTATTGTATTTTAATTTTAATGAAATAAATTATGTTTGTGTGAAAAATGAAAAATAAAATAAAATTGTGGGTGGTGGGGCCAAAGTGAGAAGATAGGGGTGTGTTATGAGTGAATTGGTATTTTTGAGTGGGAGTGAGATGCTGATGTGGCAGTATGTGAGGCCCAAATGAGGAGATATATCTTTCCATTATACCTTTCACTCTAAATTTCATCTCACAAAATCTACAGAAAATAATTTTTAATTATTGAAAATAAAATCATAGCGCTTATTTAGAGACTTAAATGTAGGGGTGTTTACAGTCCGAAAATCGGATCGGACCGGACCGAAACCGACTTTATCTAAAACACCGGACCGAAATGGTCCGGTCCGGTCCAACAAGACATAATTGGTGGTTTTTTCGTAAAACAGGACCGAGAACCGAAAATAAGAAAAATGATGGACCGAGGACCGGACCGAAATAGGTTCGGTCCGGTTCGGGCCAGTTTCTTGGTCCGGTCCGGTTCGCGGTCGGTTTTGCTCACCCCTCCTTAAATGTATGACTGATTCTATGCCTAAATAGATATGAAAGTTGTTTATGGGTTTGTGAAAAAAGTGTCTTTATGTTGTCACCGGATGCTGACACACATGATTAGACATACATTTAAGCGTACCAGTTAGCCATGCCAATGCTCTAAAAAAAATGATCTATAAAAAACATAAGCATTATTCAAATGACATTTGTACCTTTTAAAATTGGTTTCATTAAGCCACCATGTTTCACGAGCCACAAGTCACATGACCCACCCACAAAGCAAATGAAGTGTGACCATCATCAATAAACTTAATCACAAGACACACCCCTATAGTAGTTGTTCAATTTCTTCACTTGTTTGCTACCAGGCATCACACTGGTGTCGATAAGGTACCGACGAGTTAGGTCCTTTTTTCATTAAATAACCGGCACTACTGTACTAGATTGTGCAAGTACATAGGTTTGCTGTAACAAAATGGGTCAAGACGATTATACATGCGTGCTTACTCCAAGCATTAGTTTGCATTTGGTACTTACGGTAATGCGACAAAAGAGTGCATTGTTTGTGTCTACGAACACAAATAAACGTGTGTATGCAATGTGTGTAATGAGGGGTCTAAATGCGCAGAACTCGTGTTTTGAAACGAAAATACCCCGTAATGGTAATTTACTCCAATGGTTCAATTTCTTAGATTACTGATTGCATTTTTTTGTAACAAAAATAATACTAAGTAAATCAAATGGAATTGAAGTAGTAGGAAGAATACCCTAATACAGCTTAAAGAGATCATAAATCCTAATTAACGCCTAAACTAATGAAGCAACAAAAAAAACCTACAACTAACCCGCCTGCATCTTCTTTCTCATTTCCATGATCTTCCTGTGGGAATTTGAATGCAACGCCACTGAAAAACTGGGACTGTTAGCCGGCCTATACTCTGCCACCAACCTCCCCGACTTATACCTCACGCCACACGCATTACACAAAGTCTTGGGGCCCATTGGTCCCCCTCGCCATTGTGGTGTTTTGTCAGCTAAGCAATGCTGGCATCTCCTACCAATAGTGGCGGCACCCACACCACCCGCTGGTGATGGCTTTGGAAACGAGGAAGGGGTCGGCATTACTTGATTCCACCACCAGCATTGTTTACCTCTACGCTTACGAGTAGACCGCTTACGAACAGGACAATTTAAAGGAACACGTAGACTGCCACAACAACTTGTGATACTACTATGGCTAATGCTGTTGCTATTGCCGCTGCTACTAGTGTTGTAGTTGTTGTCAAGAAGTGATACGAGAATGGTTTGGTTTGGGGTTGATAGGATGTCGTCAAGTGCTGGAAATGCATCTTTGTTTGATAACCATTCCAATTCTTCCTCTGCAAATTCCTGAATAACAACGGGAATCATACATTATCACTCTTTCTTCAACTCAAGATTCATAAAGGTTCCATCTTTTTACTAATTTCACCCAAATAAAAGGTATTTTTAGCAAAAATTAGACACGGGCTACTATAGTTTTTCGTTTTTGAAGTACATAGTATGATAATAAGCTAAACAAGGCCTAAGAATAATTAAGCCCCCCCCCCCCACCACAAACCACGTGCAGTATTTGTTAAAAATGTATTTGCGCTCCACATTGCTGCTTTCATTTATTGTAATGTATGATTTGTTATTCTTGCAGACACCAGTTTTCTCTTCTTCCAATGCCTGAGAACAAGACCTCGTTGGAATGGTTTGTAAGAAGAGTGCAAGATAGAATTATTATAAGCACATTGAGGAAGTTTTTGGTTAAGGCTGCAAGCAAGTCAAGGTGAGATTTTGGTGCAGTTTTTATTTTATATCACTGTATCTGCTCTACCATATATCTTTTGATCCCGTTGTCTGTTTGTTTGAATACAGGCTCTCCATCGAGTATGAAGACAGAGATGAATATGGTGGATGAAGTTGATGCTTTCATTAAGGTACCTCAAGGGTGGCCAATTGCTAATTCTGCATTGAAGTTATTATCTTTAAAGTGTTCAAGTCAATCTTCAAAGGAGGTTACTGCACGCTCATTTTACAGCTTATAAGTTCCTCAGATGTTAGTCATCACCAAAGCTAATGGCTCCTTCTGGGTTGCATTTCTTTATAAAAAGTTGATTATATATTGCCGTTGTCGACCCGAGGGCCATGAATGTTTCCAAGCAATGGGAGTTCTTCGTGAGCTTGGGATGCTTTGTATCCCTCTTTAGCGAAAAAGGTTTCAAGTTATATGAATTCATTACTATTATGGACAAAGTTAAAACTGCAAGAAAATACAATGCACTATTCACATTTTACCGTTATATACACCATAGTTACTATTTTTTACCAAAGTATGAAACTTGTAAGTTGCATAATTTGAAAAAAATGCTATATATAGTTAAATGCTACAGTATTAAATAAAGTTAGTTGTATATATCAGTAAAAAGTGAATAGTATATTGCCTTTTCTTACTGTCTCATGTGCCGCTCAAGTTCGGTTTGGATATTATGATTTATCATTGTGGTAGCCTTAACGTACATTTCTAGATATTTATTCTTTATAATGTTTCTGATAACCTGTGGAACGTCAAAATTATACAACATTCGGAATACATGGCATTCTGGATGGTGGACTTTGAAGTTTGCTTTATTGTTGATCGCCCTAGTGTTTTCGTTCTTCATCCCATCGGATTATGTTCATTTATATGGTAAGTTAATAAAAGTACATGAACCATAAACACACCATTATGTAGAATCTAAATCTCTAAGTTTCTTGCAGGTGAGCTTGCTCGAGTTGGTGCAGGGTAATCTTCTATAACCCTTCTTTTAAATGGCGTGTTAATAGTTCTCATATATAAAACGGCTAAATCTATGATTCAGGATCTTTCTCATTTTACAGCTTATAAGTGTAATCGAGTTCATAGCATTACTGGATGCTCGATGAAAGGAAGAAACGAAGGTCTGATCTTTTAATCTTATTATTCTCATCATCGTCAAAGGTCACAAAAATCCAATATTTCCTTATGTTTTGCAGCTCGTGCTGTGGATTATTCATGTCGACCCTCTTCTAAATGACATCTTTATGCGGAATCTTTGCGATGTATGCATCCAAACCTTCATGCGCGCACTCTCAAGATATTTTTCATCACATGGACAACAATTTTGCTTCTTGTCATGATGGTTATATCCTTGCATTCAAAGGTATACATGTCTTCAATGATATCTTACGACAAAAAGTCCTTGTATGTCATCCGAGACTCTAACCATCACGGCTTTTGGTACATGTCTTTTGTCATTTGTTTTCTTATGCTGGTCTGCTTTAAGAAGGTTTGTTTTACGTTAGAGTGAAATTTACTTATATTATCTTTCAAGTTTTGCCATAATAACTTTAATGTTTTACAGCGAGCCAGCCCATGGAAAATGAGCAAGCTTGTCGACTGGATGACTGTGCTAGTAATGAAGCTAACACCCTTTTTTTAAGACCTCAAAAGATTAAACTATGATTATTGGTTATTTACATCGTCATTGTCATTATTCTTGTGCTTCTAGGGTTTCCTAATCGGAGTTTCCGCCATTGTCATGGCAACATTTTCCACTGGAATCGATTCATAAACATTTCAGGTTCCTCCGTTAACACGACCAATCCAAAAAATAGCTAATTCTATATTAACGTATGATTGTTCGCTTATAGTGTTTATGCAACAAAACTTTCTATTTTGTTCAGCTAAAGAAACAAGTAGATCAAATAACGGACGATATACCCTATAACTACGGATTCTTTCACATGATATTCTCCTTGGGTGCTATGTATGTATTTTGCTATGCTTTTCATCAGCTGGAATCTTGACAGCTCAACCAGAAAGTAAGATCAAGACGCCCTTTTATTAAGTAACAAAATCGTTGTCAAGGACTTTATAGCGAACCCTTTTTGTGCAATCTTGTGAAACAACAGATGGAGCATCGATGTCGGGTGGCAAGTAAATGGGTTAAAATAGTTTACGAATGGTTTGCAGCCGCAATATACTGTAAGTATGCACTTATCAGCACATATTAGGCCTGTTTCTGGTTGTGGTTGACTTTGACCTTTACAATATTTGACTTTTTGCAGTATGGAAATTAATTTGGCATATTGTGAGACAACCAACCATGAAGAACCTATGCAACAAGATCAGCGATGATACATATAGTCGAGTAAAACAGCTTGTGCAATAGGAGCGTTTGACACATTTTTTTTATCATACTCGAGAATAAAGTCAAAATCTTTGATGTCAAATGGATGATCATATGTTTGGTTTTGTTGGAACCACTACAACATAAAGAATGTAGTATGGTTTAGATGGATTTGCAGCTAAATCTATGACAGCTTTATTAAATCAGCTCCATGTTCTTATTATACTTGGCTAAAAGTATCATAAGTTGGTATATAAACACTTTCACACACTTTCCGTAACCATCCAAAACAAAGCAACAAGCATCAATTCCCTATCACTTTCACACACTATCCAAGATGTCGAGCAATCTTGATAATCTATTTTGTCAGTCCTCATGCATGTCTGTGTTTTAAGTGTTCAAACAAGCCTAAATCAGCTTAATAATCTAACATCTAAACAGCTTATTGAATCTTGTTGCTTATCCTTTGGTTCTAGTATTTTAAGTTTTGCAGGAAATAAGTTCAGGGACCAAAGAGTAACAGGTCACATATACAGGGGTCAAGGACGTATAGGCTTCCGTGCACCACCACACAAGGCAGTGTAGCCATTCCTAACGATCTCAACTGTAAACGCTAACGGCGTCCCACCAGGAACTGGCTTAGTCGGGACACAATTTGCTGGAAACTTGGAACCAAAACAATAATCAAAACCAGATTGCAGCGGACCAGATGGACTTGGAACCATAACAGTATGATCTCTTGAACCAAAACAATATTAAAAACCATATCACCCATTTTGTTGTTTGAAAAAACACATCGAAGACAACATTATGAGCCCAATGACTAACACATGAAAAAACACATCCAAGGATCTCATATTGGTATGTACTCCGTTAAGAAACATATTTGCTTAACAATTTCTCATCCAAATACCATCTTAACTGAACTGAACCATCTTAACATCAAAAATACCCTCTACCAACTTCAAAACCATATCACCCATTTTGTTGTTTGAAAAAACACATCCAAGACAACATTATGATTATTGTAAGGATGCAAACTTGAAGAAAAGAACCATCTTAACATCAAAATACCTTCTACCAACTTCACCGCGATCCATGATGTCTTGTCCTAGGCTTCAAGTTCTTCTTTTTATTATTTAAGGCCCTCATATCAGCTTCCTTACGCTCACGGATTACAACAAGAGTGTTGTGGTCAGCGTAGTGGATCTGTGAGGCTGACGCCAGCCTGAACTCAGCAACAATAGGTTGAACAACACTTAAAGAAATGACGGGCAGCGCATGCACCTGATTAAAGAGTTTGTTAGTTAAATACGGACCAATCAAATTAGTAGGCTTAACTTTAGGCATATTAGCTAGGTCTAGTTTTGATACTTAGGCCTACTTAGTAGATCTAATAACAAGCCAAACCATATTATAATGACAAGTATCCGTATTTCAAATGTTAACCAATTGACATAATCCGATACCTCCAATTGACAAATCACATTCTAAAAAAACACAAATCTGGTACGGGTGGCAGCAAATGTATAAACTTACACATCGGCGTTTCGAAATCATGATAAGTTATCATTGTGTGATTTTTCATTTTTCTACAACTATTTCCCTTATAGCTGGTTAATCAAGGCCTGACATTTCATAAGGACACGAGTCACACCACCGAAACTTATAACTAACTGAGAAAGGAGTGCCCTCGTGGTAGATGTTCTAGTACTAATACTTTGTTAGCTAAACTTAGCGACAATAATCTATCTTATTTTTCATTCCAAAGTAGAAAAATTAGCGATATATATTCATCTATGAGTCATATATTGCAATAATGATGCATCCTAGTTAACCTGATTAAAAATCTGAGAAACTCACTATCCAATTCAAACATTAAACAAAAAATAACATTTATATTCATAAAAATACAAGCACGACAAGTAATAGATTTTGATACTCAAACAAAAAAAGTTAAAAATAAAATAAAACTTACAGTTAACATTGGCAAAATTATGAAGGTAATCTAACCCACGGACAACACCGTTGTCAAGACAATAAGAGCGACATGTCCAAATATTCGATGTCAATCTTTCGGTTGTATGGTACATAACCTACGTGTTTTATGTTACTTGGTTAGATCTACACAAAACTCATAATGAAAATAAGATTGTAGATCTGCAAGTGAAATAAATAGAGGAGGAGGTTTTAATTTTGGAGGGAAAGAGAGGCGGGAAACTAAGGGGAAAAAGGCGGGAAATTAGAAAAGAAAAAATTACATGTTGTTTACTCAAAAATCATGTTTCGTCCATATTTGATTTTAATTACACTGATAATCCTTAATTTTCAAACTTATTGTGCACCCGATTGTTCCTATTTTTTAAAATAGGTGAAACAGCACATAAAGAAATGACGGCACGCATGCCCTGATTAACGAGTTTGTTTAGTTAAATACGGACCAATCACAAAAGAGGCTCTTAACTTAAGGCATATTAGTAGTCTAACAATCAGTTTTTGATACTTATGCCTACTTTAAGTTAGATCTAATAACAAGCCAAACATATTATAATGAACAAGTATCACGTATTCAAAATTTAACCAATTGACATAAATCCGATACCTCCAATTGACAAATCACATTCTAAAAAAACACAAATCTGGTACGGGTGGCAGCAAATGTATAAACTTACACATCGGCGTTTCGAAATCATGATAAGTTATCATTGTGTGATTTTTCATTTTTCTACAACTATTTCCCTTAAGCTGGTTAATCAAAGGCCTGACCTTTCATAGGACATACGAGTCCAACACCACCGAACTTAAACTAACTGAGAAAGGAGTGCCCCTCGTGGTAGATGTTCTAGTAATTAATTACTTTGATTTAGCCTAAACTTAGCGACAATAATCTTCTTATTTTCATTCCAAAGTAGAAAATTAGCGAATATATTCGATCTATATCAAATATGTGCAAGTAATAGATGCAACCTAGTAGATCTGCAAGTGAAATAAATAGAGGAGGAGGTTTTAATTTTGGAGGGAAAGAGAGGCGGGAAACTAAGGGGAAAAAGGCGGGAAATTAGAAAAGAAAAAATTACATGTTTCATCCTTGTGGTTTACTCAAAAATCATGTTTCGTGACCAACTATGTAATTAATTTGTTTGAAATTTGTTACACGGGTAGTCCTTATTTTCCTGGACTATCAGTGAAACATGTTTCATAAAATAGGGACCATCAATGTCATTAAAATCAAATAGGGACGAAACATGATTTCTGAGTAAACCACATGGACGAAACATGTAATTTTTTCAATTAAAAAATAAAGTACAAATTCACATGGGCCGGAACTTCAAAGCTCATTGTGTAAATTTTCAATTGATGTTCAAGAAAAAAGTATATCTCTTTACTACTCCTTCCGTCCCATAATTATAGTCCACCGTCAAAAAACACGAAGTTTAAAAAAAGCATCATCTTTACAGCCTTCTCTCTCTTACTTTTTGCACAATGACAGTTTTACCCTTGACCAATTAATTTATAACTTTTTTAAAGTTTATAATAATAATATCAAGTGAGGGTGATATGGTAAACTTAATTTAAATTTCCTATCTATTTTTGGAAGTAAACAATTAATTTGGGACAAACAAAAAAGAAAACGTGGACTATAATTATGGGACGGATGGAGTATATATATATTAGACAAGAAAGTATAACATGATTTGTCTCATTGTGTAAATCTTCATATGGTGTTCAAAAAAAATATCGTTAGCCACTTTAATTCAACCATTAAAGAGTTTATATATTTGAGAAGGAAAATATTATCTATGTAGTAATACGTGGTTGATATTTTTTTATATAATTAATAACTAGGGAAAATATAAAAAAAAAGAGGCTTTTTCGTATCTCTTTGGTTGAAGTGTATATATGCTTTATGTATTATACTTATATTCAAAACTCAATCGAAACGTCGTCGTATTTGGAGGGCGTGCTACAGTCGCCGGCCCACTGGGCTCCCAGTTTGCACATGCCAAATATATTAATCGAACTTATTTATCAAACTGAACTCAAAATATAGTCAGTTTGCCAATTTAGACTGAATATCATCATATTACTAAAATGAACGAGACACGGCGCATATTAAGTATTATGCGCCAAAAAATGTGTCGCATATTAAGTGTGTTATGTGCCTACAAATGCCAAATGTGTCGTGCTTTGTTTTATCTCTGTGTTTTGCTTTCTTTTACTTCAATAAATCATAAATCACCTTAATTCGAATTTACTTAAGTCACCCATCTTTGTCCTTTACTTTTATGCATGTGTTTTGCTTTCTTTTACTTCAATGAATAATTTTACTTTCACCAACCACTTCAATGTGATCCAACTACTCATTTATCTTCTCCATTTTATGTATGCGCCTAGGATGAAATTTAACTCGATAACTTTGACTGTTGAACTTGTTCAACAAATATTAAAGATAAAGAAACGTGTTTAAAGATATGGAAAAGCTATTGTTTACCTTTTTCAATGTTTTAATTCTTTTTCTTTTTCAATCATTACATGCGTAAAGTTCTAGAAATGAAAATAAACTCGATAATGACTTCTAGGATGCGCCTAGGCTTGTCATTTTGTGAATGCGCCTAGGATGAATGCGACTAGGATGAAGTTAAACTCGATAATGCCTAGGATTCGCTTCGAATGCGCCTCACTTTTTTCTTTTTGTGTTGAAAATGCGCTTAAACTATGATCGTTGATTAAGAATTTCTCTTCCATCCAACAGAGTGCTCATTTATGTTATTTTTCTAATTAAAAATGCGTCGTTCATTTTCATAAAAGCGTAATTTAAAATGTTCATGGGGCCTCGTTATATAAGTATTTGTTGGTATTTTGTAGCCCTTCATATATGTTTCCAAAGAACAAAAGAAATTTAAGTTTTACAAAGTTGCATAACCAAACACCATAAGCTAACAAAGTTTACAAAGTTGTAAAATGATGATAAATTGTAAATTCGAATATGGTATCTTCATAGTTTACCATAAAATGTGTTCAAGAATAGCAGTCATTTGGACTATACTTAATACGTCGCGGCTTTGAGAGTATGAAATTAAACCATCTAGAGGTGACTTAGTGTGGTCAACACCAGGTTCATGTCAAATTAAGGTATATATAAAAGGAAGGGTCGGAAATGATTACGATTATATCATTAAACCGCATATAAATGATCCAAAAACACGCCTTCCTCATTTACGCGTTTAGCTTACGTTTGAACCTAAATAATATCACTACAAGAATTGAGGCTTTTAGCCACAAGAAATATTTAGCCACGACTAAAGTCGTGGCTACACGTCCACTAAACGACAAAATAGTCGCTTCTCACCGTTTGACTATGAAATCCACTTTTAGCCACGACTAAATCGTGACTAAAAGTTCTCAAAACTTTGACCATATTTTTCAAGGAAGAAACTTATCTAAAAATTTGACTACAACTTTTAGTCACGCCTAAGTCGTGGCTAAAGATATAAAATCCTTGACCAATACTTTCAACTAAGAAACTTTGTCAAAAATTCTGTTTTATAATGTTAGGAATTTACAAATCGTAATACGAATTGTATAACACAGAAATCAAAAGAATACAATAACGTGATTGAGGCCTGCAATTAGCAGTGTCCTAAAACATAATTTCGCCCGAATTGATGCGACTGTTTTGATGATACAACAATCAATTCAAGATAAACTTGAATCTATCAAATCTAATTTGCTTTATGATGGATTTGGAGAGTATTTTTGTGTTTTGATGAGAAAAACATTGGAATGATGTCCCTATTTATAGGGGAACTCGTGCCTCTTCAAATGGTCAAATTGGTTCACAAACAGGTGCAATTAGCGATGCTTTAGCAACGATCTAGTGACAGAAAAAACCGTCGCTAACTGATATATCTTCAAACAGTCACGCTGGTTCACTCAAAGACACATTTGCAACAAATATAACAGCCACCATAGCGATTAGACACGTCTGAACAATATAATGGTTCATTAGTAACGGTTTTGTGACAGAAAAAGTGTCGCTAATGTCCATTAATATATTATATGTTCCAACATCTTCTACGTCTTTATTATAGTTTGGAAGAATTTGATTATTGGATACCATTCATACCATACCTACATAAGCCAAATTCCATGATAAGTGACAAAAACACATTAAAATATACCCAAACAACTCTGAAGCATCGTCTCTATACGTAATTTTGTTTACTGCTTATAAAACATACATGAGATTTATTTCTACAAAGAGCTATAACCATCTTTGTCACTTACTTCGCCCCAAATTCAGACAACTAACCTAAAAAGATTACAAAATTTTAATAGTCTAACACGGAAATCACAATCTAACGGTTCAAAACACATTAAAATATAAAAACCAAACATATTCAATCAATGATTCAAGAATCTAAATAAACAGTTAAATAAAACGAATCTGAGACCTTATTATAACGTTAGGCTTTTCATAATCTTTGAAATCCTTGATTGAAATTTAACATCTTCTGATTGTATTAGTGTTCAATGTCAATAAAGAATTTGTTAGGGTTTTTCCGGTTGGAAGGAATTTGGTGGTGTCCATGATATCTGAGGTTATGAGAAAAAATAAAGTTATGCAGCGTGTTTTTCATTTAAAGTTTACAATTTGAACCAAAAGTATTGAGTATTAAATGTTAGGTACCTGTGTATTTTTCGTAGATGAGTATAAAAACGTATTGAGTACTAAGAAAAATGAATTAAGAAAACAAAAATCTGCCTCGTTTAAGCAATATTACTCACACAACTTTTATTTTTATATATGCTCAATGTACAAGTCTAGAGGATGATTACAAGGGAATTTTTTCAAAACATACCCAACGAGAATACATTTTAAATTAATCACCATCACTTTCCACACATAACACCTTCTCATCAATCAATCTTGTAAGCTCCTTAACCGCGAACTCGCCATCTTCACCAAGTGTCCATCTCCATTTGTCCCTACAATTATAATCAACAACAATATTTTGCATAACCCCTATAAGCTCCTCATGTATACTCCGTACTAGCCCTACATCCCCTAATGCTTCTAACCCAATCCCACTCCCAACACCATACATTATCCCACACACTACCCTCCTTACTCCTATCTAAATGAATTAACCTAGGAAATCTGTCGCATAACCTTATATTATCTACCCATCTATCGACCCAAAATCTAATATCTCCAATCAGGCTCGTAAGTTGGTATTGCATGCGATTATATGCACACCTTTTAACCCAAATATGCTTTGCGGAAGATGACTTAGGCTTGTATCTGTTATATCTAGCTTTACTAAACATTCTAATTGGCCTACATCTTCAGGTAACTTCTCAAGAAGAACACAATGACTAAGGTTGAGATATGTTTTAACATACAAATGCTATCCGGAAGATGTCTAATCTTTGTAGCCGACACACCTAGTGTCTCCAGAGATTCTAACTGCCCAATCTCCTCAGACAACTTTCCAAGACGACAACAGTTGGCAACAACTAGTTCCTTCAGACGTTTTAGCATACAAATGCTATCTGGAAGAAATTCAATCTTCTTACTCCTCACAATTAGACTCTCTAACCATTCTAATTGGCCAAGATCCTCTGGTACCTTCTCAAGAAGATCCTCTGGTACCTCAGAAGGATAAACGTAATTGACTTTGAGAGATTTGAGATGTTTCAACATCAAATGCTCTTTGGAAGATGTTTTATCTTCGTAGAGTACAAACAGACCTATTCTAGACATTATAACTGGCCAAGATCTTTGGGAAACTATGGAATATTATTGCATTTGAGTGTAAGCTTTTGTAAACATCGTAAACTACAAATTATGTCTGAAAATTTATTTAAGTCTGTGTAAGCAGATAGACCAAAAAAAATAAGTTTCTTAATATTTCCAACTGATGACGGTAGATATTCTTTATAATAACATTCAAACCGCAACTTTGGGAGATTGCTGTTGGGGTGCAGTGGGCATAATTCTATAGACTCCCCAAACATAGCTAAAGTAGTTAAAGAAAAATAAACCTTCAGCTCACATCTACTGCCAATCACAAAATCAGTAAACCTCAAACAACCACTTAAGTTTAAGTAGCCAACGTTTTTCAGACATCCAATAAGAGCATTAATTTCTACCTACTCATCAGAATATTATTGAAGATATAAACTCTTAAGATTTGGAATCAGCTCAAGGTCAAGGCTCCTCAAGCTTGAGAAACTAAGGTCGAGGAATTTGAGATTTGGACATGCAAAAGACACGTGAAGTTCTTCAAAATCAGCAGAATTATCAAGAGATAACCTCTCCAGATTCGGAGTCAACCCAAGGTCAAAGGTTCTTAACTTTGAGAAAGTGATAAAGAGATGCTTGAGCTTGTGACAAGTAACTGACATACAAAATTCTACTAAATAACGAGTAGACTTTAGAGATAACGTCTCGAGATTTGGAATAATCCTTAAGTCAATTGTCCTCAAGTTTGACTTTAAGAAAGAATGTATTTTAGTTTTTTAAGAACCTGCTAGCAAAAATAAGACAAAAAGATTAATATTAGCATATTAATAAACTAGTAAATTAATTAGTATTATTACGAATTATGCAAAACAACCAAATTAACAATTATTCTACCTTTTTTTCTCCCTCTACGCAAAGTTGTTCCATTGCGCAATGATTCATCTCAAGTCCAACAAGATTGTTTACTTGAAATGTGTTGGGTAAATACAAGAAAGGGTAACCCCAAAATTTTAGATATTTCAAAGAATTATGATAGTATTGGGTAGATTCGTCCAATTGGCTCGTATCATCAAATTTCAGATCATTGCCAAAAGCATACCGTAAAAAAACACTTCAAGATATCGCAGCTTCTTCATTTTCCCAAGACCTTTCCCAAGAAATCTTTTATTTGCTAAAGGCATATTATGTTTTAGACATCTTGTTTCTTCAGCACCCTGTCATCCAAAAACGATGTCCAGAAACCTCATGTCAGAAGTCGCAACAAATGAATATGTATTAGTTTTCTCCACCTTGCAAGTAAACTAATCTTTACCATGTCATTAGCCAGTATATCTTCAATTTCCTCGTCAGTCCACAAATGGCTATGTTTATTAGGCTCGTCGGTGTGCTCACGACGAACAATGTTCTTTCTCATTTCTTCTATATGGTCATGCATTCCCAAGCTCCCATATTCATCAACAGTTATGAGAGATCTCTGCTCAAGAACTTTTAAACCATTTCTTGCATGAAATCCACAACATTCAAGAATAAAATGGTTTTCTAGCTATTCATTGATAGGTTCAGAAAAATTGTTTTTTTTCTTTTGGTTTAATACGTACTAAATTTCTAACATTTGAATTTCTCAAAAAGTCTTTATTCCATTGACATGTGTGTATGTCTATAAATCATATACAACAACATGGGGCCACTTTTATATATCTTAAAAAAGTGTTTGGGAGGGAAAAATGGGTAAAACTCCTTTTAAATTTGTATATGTATTGAAAGTATACAATAGATAAATCTTTGTTTGACCAAAACATATTGTATGCACGAAACATAATACTTATTTGAGCTCTTTTGTTTTCTATATACTCTATCTATATTGACGGTCTTGCGAACTTTTGATAACTCAACTTGATGCTCTTAAATTCGATTGCGAAACTAAAATTTTACATGTTTTAACACAAAGTATAACCATCAATCCTAAATATAGCTGACACACTCATGCAGCTATAATTATAAAACATATATAATATCAACTGCATACCCAACAGCAGCCTTCAAAAGTGGAAGTTAATGGTTCGAACATAACGAGGAGAAAATTAATCCCCTTGTGGCTCAAAGGTTCACTTGAGCCGACTCCGGGCTACCTAAAAGGGTAGTTTCGCTGGGATTAGTTAGCTCACAATGTCGAGTCAGAAAACAGGTAAATCAAAAGGAAAAAATTACTAATTATCATCAAGTTCATATACTACGTAATATATAAAAGATTTAAATCAATTATCTTCATATGATTTCGATAATACTCTACAACATAACTTATAAAACAAAAAATATTAAAATTATACAAATATTAAAAAAAATAACGTCTAAACCCCGTACGTGCACGGGCATTAAAACTAGTTATATATAATGTATATTAAATTCTTAAATGTAATAAAAATTAATTAATCCAATATTATATAAACTTTTAACACAATATTTATTTTCTCAATGCTCCATGTATTCGTTACAAGGATAAACCAATTAAACACACTATTTATGTTATTTTTAAAACACCATAAAATGAAAACTTGATGCGGAGGTTGCGAACACCACAAAGTTTTACAACTCCCTAGTCATGGTACCTAACCGTTGTAGTGTAGTATTGGTAAAACTCGGAAGTTGTTATCGTTCCATAGGGGAATAGTATTATGAAGGTCAAATCGAATTCACAAAGGTCTAAGAGTTGAAAGAAGAATACTTTTGTATTTTTATATCTATACTCCCTTATAAAGCATGCATATCCCCAACCAAAATCCAACTCTCCATTTTTAAGTTCAGACTTCCTAACCAACATCAGACCCTAAATTTACACACACCAAACCAACATACAATCATAAAAATATTTTCAAACCAAAATACAACCTAAACTTATTATACAAACAAACACCTTCCTATTCATTTAACTCTCTACACAAATACCCACAAATAACCGCAAATATATATCATCTAAAAAAAGCTCCACCACATAAAATATGTTGGTTAATGTCCACGTAAAAATACATTCTTTTGAAAAGAGCAAATGCAGTAGGCAACAAACAGGCTAATATGTAACATGCATCCAAACTATCAGCTCTATATATTCTACCTAATGCACTACGTAGCTATACTTAACGACTGTTCGCGTATCCAGCAAAACATTGGATCCAGCACCGCGCAGCGAAGCGCGGGCTGAAATCCTTGTTAAATAGTAAGGCCTAATTTTAAGTCTTCATAGTAAACGTAAATATCATCAATGATCTTGGGTAAATAATGAACCCTACATTTTAATAACACAAATAATATGTAATAGTTGCATAAAAATCCCTACACTTTGATAAACTGCAATATTACACATTCAATCAAAAGAAGAAGAAAAAACATACGTTCTTATAGAATAAATATTTTAAAGGGTAAATTACCTATTGGTCCCCAAACTCCACCTCGTTTGCGGATTCAGTCTCCCGTTTTGAAAATTGGTGGAAATGGTCCTAAAAGTGATCATTTTGGTGTGTGTTTGGTCCCAAGGGATGAATGGTCGTTAAGTCGCTTCGTTAGTGATGGGTATTATGGTAATTTCGCATAAAAATAAGAGTTAAGTACATTTTTAGTCCTTGTGGTTTGTAGCAGATTTCACTTTTGGTCCAAAATTCAACAAAGTTTTGTTTTTTGTCCGAATTTCAAGTTTCGTTCCACTTTTGATCCAATTCCGCTTACTCCGTCAGTTTGACTTGTTTGACTGTTAAATAGAAGGGTATTTTTGTCTTTTCATAATATTATATTTAAAAACTCAGACATGTCCCGCAAACTCACTCTCTTTCTTTCTATTAAACTAAAATTTTTAACCCTTTTCCTTTTTATTATATAGTATAATTATTAACACTTCTTTTTATTCTAGCCACCACCATTTCCGGCAAACCACCACCATTTCCGGAAGACCACCCTAGCTGCCATCTCTAAAGATCCGAGCACCATCCACTAAAAAAATACATATATATTCAACTTAATTCCTCCAATCTCATCTCTAAACATTTCTCACTTTAATGAACTACCCGAGCACCATCCACCACCACGCGCCACCCTACCCTCACCCCTAACATCTCAAAACATGAAGCACCACCACCCACCGTCGTTATCATCGTCTCTAACACTTTTTATTTTCCATTATAAACACAAACATATTTTTTTTTCTTTCAATTTTACTCTTTTTTTCTGTTTTCTCAAACAAACAAAATCACTCACTTTATTATCATCTCCAACCATATAAGCACCTATCAACCACAACCACGGCAGCAACCAACAACCACCAACCATAGTAAACAACCACCAACCACCACACATCTGTTATATCCAACCAACCAACCAAACCAAATACACTTTAGCAACAACTAATGAACATGGCCACAAACCTATATACAACCCACCAACAACCACCAACATCTCCGACAGACCACCATCACCTCCGGCAGGCCACCATACCTCCGACAGACTACCCCAGTCGCACCTTACCATGCCTTCTAACCCCCACCTCTGCTCTTTAATTGTTGGCCAAACACCCTCCAAAAATAACACATCAATAACTATCTTCAACTTAAAAAAAACTCACCAACCTTTAATATCATCGCCGGAAACCACCACCACAGTCGGTGTTATATATTTTTTGAGTGGTTTTTAAGTAAGTGTAAATTCATTAAAATTAAATGGTGGAACATAAAACTCTTCTTGATTACTTTTACATACGAGCTATTTGTGGTTTTATGTATTTCTTTTTTTTTTGTTTTTTGCTTTTGATTTTTGTTAGATCTGAGAGTATTTTTGGTTTTGTGTTCATATTTTGTGTGTGTTTGTGGATATGGTTTTGACTGAGTGTTTGTGGATATGGTTTTCTTTTATTGTATGTATTTTTTTTTGACGTGGTATAGCATAGATGTGTTTGTGATAAATAATAATAATAATAAAGAATGGAAAGAGGGTACGTTAGTCATTTTTATTGCCAAAAGGAGGGTATTTTAGTCATTTTATGCTTTTTAACGGGTCAAACTAACAGTCAACATCAAAATGGACCAAAAGTGAAATAAAACTTGAAATTCTGACCAAAAGCAAAATGTTTTTGAATTTTGGACCAAAAGTGAAATCTCAGCTACAGCACCACAGTGACAAAAAGTGTACTTAAAACTCTAAAAATAACTTGCACATTTTCGTTGGCCCTCAACCATTAAAAAATCATTTTGATGTGCTCTAATTGCCTTTTTCATTTATATCAAATCTTAAGAACATAATCAAAATTATTATCAAACTCATCCTCATCTACCAATCTCACTCATATTTCCGATTTAACCAATTTTATCCATTTCATATTTTTCAAACACAAAATCTCCTGCATTCATACAATTTGTATATTAGTGAAGTTTCTCAATTTCATAACAATTTGTATGTATGATGTGCTCTTGGTCATATTTCCATACAAGTTTTATATTGTTATGAAACGCAAAACCAATCTCATATACCATATTCATATTTTCACATGTTTTCATACAAAACAATTAAAGAATTTATATTGTTTATTACATTTGGATTGGGATTAAGTTCTTTAGTTTATCAGATAGGGATTCAATCTATCATTAAGTTCTTTACATTTAGATTAAGTTCTTTAGTTTGTCAGTCGACTACTGTTGTCAGTCGACGGTTGTCCTGGCGAGTAGATGTCGACAGAGCGACAGTGCAGACCGAAAACATGATTGGGTAGGGTTATGGTTTTGTGTTAACTTTTGGAAGTGTAATGACTTTTTTTTTTTTTTTTTTTTTTTGACAGGCTAATTTTTATTAAAAGAAAACCCTAGCAAGAAGCTAGAACATTACAAGGACACAAGGTGAAGAATTTTAACCAAATCCACCCAACTAAACATATGCTTTACATCTATTAACGACACCAAAAGAAAGACGAGAGCACTAGATCATCAAAATACGCCTTGGGAAGAAGGAACAAACGCCAAAAATCTTCTTATTCCGAAAGCCCCAAATGAAACCCCCATAACGCAATAACACACCACTTCTAATATATCTTTTTATGCTTAGAAGGCAGCCGAAAATTAGTTATCCAAGAAAGACCACTCATCAAAAGAATCAAGCTCCCATGTAACTCACATCCCAAACAAAATACAAACCCACCGCAAAAATATGCTTCTAAGCAACACTACAATTAAGAACAAATGTTCGAAGATTCACACCCTTCACGCATCAGAGGACCTAGAATGCAGAAGGGATAACTATACCTCTACGAGAAATGTTCCACCGAGTCGGTAAACGCATTTAACGCACCTTCCAAGCCGTGAACACTGACTTTAATAGGCACTTCTTTAAATTCCCCATCTTGTTTGGAAGAAATATCTGGTAATCTATTGTTGTCAAATACCTTCGTCGCGCCGAAGCAACTGAAAATTCCCCCGACCAATTAAATCCCAACGACCACCTACCTCCGATGGACTTAAACATCACTCCCTCCACACTGTCCAAAAGATGATCCACTAGTTCTGGATTCAATGCCACTACGCGGCATCCTATTACGCAAAAGAGAAGATAAAGAAGTCTGCATCAAATTTGAAATCAACCGAAATGTGTTTGATTACCTCAGCGCATAAATTGCGTGGAAAAAAACTCTTACAATCGCTGCTCCCCCCCTCCACCGATCACTTCCAAAAAGAAGTATTCGACCCCTTCCCTAACTTCTTATGCATCATACTTAAAAGATCAATTCCATGAGCAGCAACCTAACCATTTCTTTATAATATCACACCACCAAATCCGACGAATGACCGACATACCCAAGCTCATAACCATCCTAACCATCAACTCTGTAAAGCATGAATGACCCAAAACCATAACGAGTCACATTGATTAGAAAAACGTCCAAACCCATCTTAAACATTAACAGCTCTAAATAATCGCGAATAAAACTAGATACACCAAGAACATTCCTTTTCTCCATTGACGAGTCAAGAATTTATTCCGAACTAACCCAAATTGACCTTTTACTATCAAGATCATTGCCAGTTAAAAAAGTGACCCCGGATTGATTCCATACGTTGTAAGAACCAACATAGGAACCTTAAAAATAGACAATATGATAAATAGAGGCAAAAGCACCAAAAACCGCCTTTAAGAAGAGTGAGCCTACCAATAGTACGTTAAATAGATAACGTATGGTAAAATGGTGATTAAAACATATTGCTTGACATACTATAATGTTTACTTGCTACAAACGTTTATGAAATTGGCATTGGTAGGTTGCATGAGCACGTTTACTTTGTTAATGTAAGTTACGTTACATTATGGATGGAAAAATCTTTCTATGAAAATGGTTGCATCTAATTTAATAGATGGAAATTACACTGAGAAAAATTACATCTAATTTAATAGATGGATAATTACATAGAAAAAAATTGTGGATTGTTATAAAAACAATTAAAGAATTTATATTGTGTATTACATTTGGATTGGGATTAAGTTCTTTAGTTTAGCATATAGGGATCCGGACTATCATTAAGTTCTTTACATTGGATTAAGTTCTTTAGTTTGTCAGTCGACTACTGTTGTCAGTCGACGGTTGTCCGGCGGTGATGTCGACAGCGACAATGGCATCGGCAAGAGGGGTTAGGGTTATGGTTTTGTGTTAATTTTAAAGTGTAATGACATATGATGGCGATGGTTGTAACGGAATGTGTTAGAGTTGTAAGAGTGACGGAATGGGTTACGGTTACGGTTGTGAGTTAACTTTGTGGCGACGACGAGAGGGTTGACATGGTGGTTGTGTGTTATAGTTGTGACGGAGGCCGATGTTAGTTAGGTAGTGGTGAGTGGGTGGCGGTGGTTGTGTGTTATGTGCCGCCATTCCCCGACCGACCACTCGTAGTTTAAGCAACACCGTGGAGTCGTCGAGCTGGTCACGATGGGAGTCGGAGTCTCCGGTGATGGTTTGCGACGATGGGATTGCTAGAGTAATGAGCTTGTTCTTTTCCTTATTTGCAGATGGCTGGAAAAAATAGATGTATTCTTTGTGATACTATTTTTTTAACATGGAGACACTATATATGATGGTGTAATGAGCTTGTTCTTTTCCTTATGGAAATCTCACGCCACTTTGTTTCTTCTTAAAGATAATAATTGAAGTGTGCAAGGGCATTTCTCTATTGTAGTTGGATCAAACGGGACGTTACCTGTTTTGGTACCTCCACCACCACCACCACAGTAATTTTAAGATGGGAATTTTTTTGTAAGTGATCGGACGTCCGAGTTCGGCGAGTCACGACCGGAGATTGACTTTTTACTTGAGGCGTAATGAATAAGGAATGCCTCCGAGTGAGTCGGTGGTGAACGCGTGTCGGTTGGAGTCAGTGCGTTGAACTGGTATTACTCGTTTGAGAAGTGATGATTTTAACCATTATATTTTTAATTGTTATTTTTTTTAAAATCTTGTAAAGTTAGAATACATAGAGATTCATTCTAAAGAAACAAATGGTTTAGTACGGCTAAGTTGTGATGATTTTACCTATCATATTTTTAATTATTAAATTTGTTAAAGATTTGTTGTAAAGTTGTAATGCACTGTATTTGTTTCCGTTTGGAAAAAAACAATGACTAATTATTATGAAAAAAACTAACAAAAAGCAATTTGTGTAATAAAGAAAAACAAACAAATAGTGATTAATTGTTATGGAAAAGGACAAAAAAAAAGAACGATTGTGTAACAACCTGAAGGACCAACGGTGTAAGTAAAAAAAAGACAAAAAAAAATACATCAACAAAAGTTTTAGTTTTGAATTTTGAGTTAGGGACCAACAATGAAATAATAAAAAAATTGAAATTACTTTAATGCCCTTTGCGGAAAAGTCAAATTAAATGTGAAAAAGACAAAAAAAATCGCTTCAAGGACTAATGGTGTAATAGGAAAAAGACAAAAAAGACTACAGTAAAAGTTATTGTTTTAAATATTGAGTCAGAGACCAATGGTGAAATAATGACAAAATTTTGAAATTACTAAACTGTCCATCGTTGAAAAGTCAAACTAACACTCGTAACGTATAACGGGGCTCGAGGGACCAAACAAGTAAAAAGCAGTGACAAAAAAGGACTATACGACATCGACCCCCATTATCTAAGGACTGAATCCGCAATCGGGCCTAACCATACGGATGAACGGTGTAATTTACCCTATTTAAATTAAAATTGCAAAAATAAACAAACTTATAAAATTTCAAATCGAAAAAACTTTGTTAAAACAATTATCTCCTGGGACGGCCTAGGCCACACCCGAGTATATAATTTATTTTAAATGTAATTGTTTTATTAATTACTTTTTTATAGCTTTTTTTACAAAAGTAACACACATATACTTTTATACATATTTTTTTTGCTAGATGAAATTTAATCAAATTTCGGAAAAGAGATGACTCGAGTATCGGGTTTGACCAAGTAATTATGACATTACTGATTTATAGCTTATAAGAGTAAACGGTACGGTGGCGAGGCAAGCTCGCCGTTTTTGAAGTGGCGCTCGCCACTTGCTCGCCACCACACTACCATCCTTTGCGAGTCAAAAGAAGACAAACAACTTTACCGTTGTATTTTTTTCTTTCTTTTTCTTTTCTTCTATTTAATGGGTTGTGTGTGTGTGTGTGAGTGTAGGGGTGAGCATACCGGACCGGACTGACTGGACCGGACCGAACGAATTCCTGTACGGTCCTCGGTCCGGGGTTTTTGTTACTTTTGGTTTCGGTCCGGTCCGGCTTGTGTTGAATCTTATTTGATTTTCAATTTTTTGTTTCGATATCATGATTGTGCATTCTTATTTGAATAATTAGGTATGAATTTGTGTTGAATCTTTGCTTTCCTTAAATGTTAAAGTAAGAGTCTCATTGTTTTTTTTGGCTGGATATAGTATAGTTGTTTGAATAAAGGTGATTCCCGCAAAAAAATTGGATTGTGCTGTCTCTGTACAGGACAACCGGTTCTTTTTGGCTGCAAAGCCGGTTTTATTCTAAAACAGAAGTGGCAAAACCAGCCTCCCAGAAGTTCTCCAACTCTCTTTTATTAAATTCTTGTGTTTAAATATCTTGCATTAACATTATTCTATAGGTTGTTCTCCATCCTAGGAGGAGCATATTGTTCCTTTTAAATCTTTCATAAATCATTTGAAATTCTTGATGATCCCTTTTTAAGGGGAGCATTCGTCAAGGGGAAGCCTTGAAATTGACTCTCCTTGAATCAATTTTGATGACTCTTAAATTATTTTTTATACACACATTACTACTAACATTTTTTTGCAGTCTTTCGCTCATATTGCACTCTTTCAATATTCATGGTTACTACTAACATTTTTTTGTAGCGTTCCTCTCCTCACTAAGAAACCTTGATGACTAGATTCTCTTGAATCTATCTCGACCATCTTTGGTCCCTTACTCACAAGCATTTGATCCTTTTTAAAGGATCGAATTTACCATTACATTCCATTTATTAACAATTAGTGTCCTTGCATTCTTCAAGTTAGTTTTCCTTCGATGCTCTTTTTGTTTTGACAAAAAAAGGGAGAAAGAAGTAAAAGACCCCAATTTAAAACTTACGCATTCTACTATTTACTTCCAATAATTTATGTTTTGTCATCAACAAAAAGGGGGAGATTGTTAATACAAATAAACCGTAAAAACGTTTATTTATATTTTACGATCTGTCTCTGTTTTGTTAATGCTAAACACAAACTTGTCAAAAGTAGTTAGTAAAATTCATTAGTTTTAAACCAATACTTTTTCTAACTCACATATTTATCAAACCATCTTTCATACCATATCATCTTAGTCAAAACACATAAATACATTTTTGTATAAACATGTATTCTTTACATAAAACACAAGAAAACCTTCAAGCATATTTTTATCATAATTAATATACTTCTTTCTACCAAATCTGAACTTAATCTTACAAGATTACACATGATCTCCTAAGATTTTGTAAATCAAAATTCGGATTTAGTTACTGTACGCCGGTTCTGTTGAAGAACACTGGTCGGTTCTGTTCTACAACAGAACCGGCAGAACCGGGGTACAGTAAAACTTAAGCTTATAAATACCAACTCATTTAACTTGTTTTAGGCATTCATTCATATAGTTTCTTTCTCCTTTGTTCAGTTACCAACTGATCTCTAATCATGTTTTCTTTTATTTTAGTGTTTTGAGACCAACTCTCTAAGTTCACTCTATGTCAAGAGTTTCTCATCTCATAAAGATCTACCTACTGATCTTAAAGCATCATTTATCAAATCCAATCAAGATGTGTATCATATAGTGATAGGACCATTTAGAAAGGTATCGTGTAAATTGTGATAAAGATCTATTAAGATGGATCTCAGTGTAATACTTGGCACTTATTAGAGGGCAAGTTGTGTAAAGGTATTTTGTTCCCCTTGTTGGAACGTGATATACACCTTAGTATCTTGTAAAGGGTATACGGGTGTTGGTTTGATTCTACCGTGTGAAGAATCCGATATTTAGCTTTGTACCGTTAAAAGATGTAAGTGACGTTGTGAGGCTTCTCTGCCGATTAAAGGAGCATTGGTGACTAGTGGATTCAAACTCTCGAGTAGGTGACTCAGGGAGTAGAGTAGGACAAGGTAGGAGACCTTGTAGCCGAACAACTATAAATATCCTTGTCACATATCCTTTATTATTATTTGTCTTGCTAACTTGATATCCCTCTAACAATAGATCTAAAATAATCAACCGGAAATGTTTAACTTAAAATTTTTATTGGGGAAAACTATTCAACCCCCCCTTCTAGTTTTCACAATAAACTTTAAAATCTATACCAAAAACCCTAAACCCCTGACCACTACCCTATATCAAAAACCTAAACCTCTAACCACTAGGTGTAATATCACAAGTGATATATACATAAACTTTAAAATCTTTACTCTAAACCCTAAACCCCTAACCACTAAACCCTATACTAAAACCCCTAAAACCCTAACCACTAAACCCTATACCAATACCTTATAAACTAAGATTCACCCGTACTTTAACCATTATTACCGTGAAGAGAAGTCGGAGGAGAAGCGAGTTGAAGATGTACCTATTGTTCGAGATTTCCCCGAAGTATTTCCCGAGGACTTGTCAGGTATTCCACCAACTCGACAAGTGGAATTTCAAATTGATTTGGTACCTGGTGCTGCACCTGTAGCACGGGCGCCTTATCGATTAGCTCTGTCCGAGATGAAAGAATTGTCGGATCAATTGCAGAAACTTTCCAACAAAGGCTTTATAAGACCCAGTTCCTCACCTTGGGGAGCTCCGGTCTTGTTTGTCAAAAAGAATGATGGATCATTCCGGATGTGCATCGATTACCAGGAATTGAATAAGCTAACGGTGAAGAACCGTTATCCGCTCCCAAGAATTGACGATTTATTCCTTCAACTTTAAGGGTCGAGTGTCTACTCGAAGATCGACTTGAGGTCGGGTTATCATCAACTGACAGTTCGAGAAGAAGACATCTCGAAGACCACATTCATAACTCGTTACAGTCATTATGTATTTCAAGTTATGCCATTTGGTTTGACAAACGCACCGGCTGTATTTATGGATCTCATGAATCTGGTGTCTAAGCCATATCTTGATAAATTTGTCATTGTCTTCATTTACGACATTATGATCTACTCAAAGAGCAAGCAAGAGCATGAAGAGCATCTTAAGTTAATCTTAGAGTTGCTTATAAAAGAGGAGTTATATGCAAAATTTTCTAAGTGTGAATTTTGGATTCCCAAAGTACAGTTCCTCGGTCACGTGATTGACAGTAAAGGCATTCACGTGGATCCTGCCAAGATCGAGTCTATTAAAGATTGGGCATCTCCTAAGACTGCAACAGAGATTCGTTAATTTTAGGTCTTGTCGGTTATTATGGAAGATTCATTAAAGGATTTTCCAAGATCGGCAAATCAATGACCAAGCTAGCCCAGAATAAGGTCAAGTTTGATTGGGGTGACAAACAAGAAGCAGCTTTCCAACTATTGAAGGAGAAGTTGTGCAGTACGCCTATCTTGGCTTTACTTGAAGGAGCTGAGAACTTTATTGTTTATTGCGATGCTTCGCATAAAGGATTAGGTGCTGCCTTAACGCAAAAGGAGTAGGTGATTGCTTATGCATCACGACAACTAAAAATTCATGAGAAGAATTATACAACTCATGACTTGGAGTTACGAGCAGTAGTGTTCGCTCTAAAGATTTGGAGGCACTATCTGTACGGAACAAAGTGTACTGTGTTCACTGATCACAAAAGTTTGCAACACATCCTTGATTAGAAGGAGTTAAACATGAGGCAACGTCGTTGGTTGGAATTGCTCAGTGATTACGATTGCAAAATTTGTTATCACCCGGGAAAAGCAAATGTAGTGGCTCACGCTTTAAGCAGAAAAGAACGAAGTAAGCCATTACGTGTTCGAGCCTTAGTTATGACTATTGGTTTGGATCTTACCAAGCAAATTTTGGAAGCTCAGACTGAGGCAAGAAAACCAGAAAACCTCGAGGCTAAAGATGTGGGAGGTATGCTGGTTAAAACTTCAAGGGAATCAGAAAACCCTAAGAAAGAAAAGTTGGAACCGCGTGCTGACGAAACACTGTGTTTGAATTACAAAAGTTGGTTGCCATGCTTTGGTGATCTAAGGACTTTGATTATGCATGAGCCCCACAAGTCAAAATATTATGTTCATCCTGGTTCGGACAAGATGTACCAAGACATGAATAAATTATATTGGTGGCCCAACATGAAAGCCGATATTGCCACTTATGTTAACAAGTGTTTGACATGCTTAAAGGTCAAAGCTGAACACCAAAAACCATCTGGTTTGTTGGTGTAACCTGAGATTCCTTAGTGGAAGTGGGACAATATCACCATGGATTTCATCACCAAGCTCCCAAGGACATCAAGTGGTTATGATACCATTTGGGTAATTGTAGACCGTCTTACTAAGTCTGCATACTTTTTTCCAATGAAGGAAAATGACCCAATGGAGAAATTGACAAGATTGTACATGAAAGAAGTAGTCACGAGACATGGAATACTAGTCTCAATCATTTGTGACCGTGACGGTAGATTTATGTCAAATTTCTAAAGGTCGTTCCAGAAGGCCTTGGGTACTCGCTTGGATATGAGTACTGCTTACCATTCGCAGACGGATGGACAAGGCAAAAGAACCATTCAGACACTAAAAGATATGTTACGCGCTTGCGTGATAGAATTTGGAAATGGTTGGGATAGGCACTTACCACTAATTGAGTTCTCATACAACAATAGTTATCATACGAGCATTAAAGCTTCACCATTTGAGGACCTTTATGGTCGTAAGTGTCGTTCACCTGTTTGCTGGGCCGAGGTCGGAGATACTCAGCTTACCGGTCCAGAAATCATTCATGAGACAACCGAGAAAATCGTTCAAATCAAACAAAGAATTCAAGCCGCTCATGATTATCAAAAGAGTTACGCTGATGTGAGACGCAAGCCTTTAGAATTTCAAGAGGGCGACAAAGTCATGTTGAAGGTATCACCTTGGAAAGGGGTTATCCGTTTTGGCAAACGGAGGAAGTTGAACCCAAGGTATATTGGACCTTTCAAGGTGTTAGCCAAAGTGGAAACCGTTGCTTACAGACTCAAACTTCCTCAACAATTAAGCAGGGTTCATAGCACGTTTTACGTATCCAATTTAAAGAAGTGTTTATCCGACGAGCCGTTGGCAATTCTGTTGGATGAAATACATATTGATGATAAGCTTTAATTCGTTGAAGAACCAGTGGATATTATGGATCGTGAAGTCAAGCGGTTAAAGCAAAGCCGTATTCTGATCGTCAAGGTTCAACAAAACTCTAGGAGAGGTCCCGAGTTCACATGGGAACGTGAAGATCAATTCTGAAAGAAGTATCCGCATCTCTTCACAAAAACCGCACCTTCGACAAGTGCCGCATCTTGAGCCTTGCGGATAAGGCTCCTTTAACGGGGGTAGACTGTAACAATCCGTTATTTCAGGTCATTTTACGACTCAATACTTCCCATTATTTGTTTTTAGGGTTCTACGCGTTTGCTTTTAATTTTCATCGTTTAGTTAAATCGCGTAAACTAAAAATCAACATTCAACGTAAACGGGCATCAAACAAATAAGAGTTTACGCCAAGCAAGTGTTATATAAATATTACGAGGATAATTTATAACTTTTCATATTTTATTTTTATCGGTTATATAAAACGTTTACCTTTCGCAATAAAATACATTTAAGCATACACGGAAGCACCTATACTTATCTATACTTCAACAAATACCCACTACTATACTCAATACCCAAAAATTATATCATTTTATACCTAATAAACCCTTATGGCCGGTTTTCATACAAGCATACACAAATAAAATCATAAATCCCCACTAGTATTACTCCATTTAGTTATAACCCTACAAGAGTACAACCTTAAACCCATTTCTCTAGAAATTGGCACATCACATGTACCCTCCTCCATCTTTGGTCGTTCCCTCCTCCTAGGAAGGAGGAGAACACATTACAACATGTACTCAAACCACTTTTAGTTCATGGTATGGTTAAGGTTGTTTCTTAATACCCTTTGCTATAAATAGAAAGTCTTAGGAAATTATAACACACTCTCTCATTTCTTACAAGTAAACAAATCAATTTTCTCTCTTTTTTCTTCTCTATACCCACGGCTTAAAACTAGAAGTTAGGGTTTCCATAGTTTGATTTTGACAAAGGTTATAATCATACGAGTGCTCTTAGGTATAATACATAAGGTGTTTCAAGGTGATTTGAAAGCTTGGGTATAAAGTAAACAAGGGTTTACAAGAAGAAGAGAAACTAAGGTTTTCAAGAAGTTAGGGTTTTCTACATAGGGTTTCTGATTAGGGTTTACTCTTCATTCAATCACAAGGTCCATTATAATCTCTAATCTTTGTTAATCATTTCATTTTCATATTTAAATAAGTGTTATATTGTTAATCACCATCTAGGGTTTGTATTATGAGTTTATAAAATGTAATGAGCATGATCATGGATTTGAATTTATAATTATCTATGGTGAAATGATGTTTAAAATGCAAAAACATATGTTATACAAGTGTGAATTAATTTATAAAGTCACTTGATAAATTAATTGTTAAAGATTTGATTATAAAGTTTATAAATAAATAATTGTGTGAACATTTTATTTGAAATTTTGGACGCAAGTTAATGGAAATAAAAATAAGGACATAAAGTATACACAAGATGTGTTATTAATTAAATTCGAGGACATGTAATAATTTAATTATGTTAAAGTATATAAAAATAAATATATAAAAAGGAAATAAAAAAACATAGTATAGAAAAAATATCCAAAATGATATAGAAATCATTATCCTACCCTTATTTTTTATTTCTTCGTTTTAATAGGACTCTTTACAAGCGTTGTTTCTATTTACTATTATCCAAAAGTAGTATATATATATATGTATATATATATATGTATATATATATATGTATATATGTATATATATATATATACTAGTAACATAACCCGCCCAACGGGCGGGTTTGGTTCATAAAACTTTTTTTGCGACAATGTTTGTCGTTTAGTTTTAATGGTTGCCGTGTTTGTGTAAACATAGAATCTCCATTAATCTTTTTCGTTTGATTCTTAACAGTGTGACATATAGTTCGTGTGAGAATACCGTCTTTGTTAAAAGCAAACACAACCTATTTTCCGTCACTCCTTATTTTTTCATTTCCTGTTTAAGAAACCAATATTCATTAAGTTCTCGGCGAACGTTTACTCTGAAACTCAAGTTAGTAAAAAAGAAAGGAATTTACACCAGGCATGTACACGAATTACCTTAACACCAATAATAGACCAAAATCATAAATCAAGAATCCTACGGGCTTGAGATTCACCTCGTCACTGCTTTACCATAACTATTTAACGTACTTGCAGACAAAACGTAAAATCTTATGATAAATTTGATTTACAAAATATATAATGTTTGATAATGAGAAGAAAACATTATTCAACATGTAAATAAACAAAGTAAAGTTCTAAAGATCAAATAAAAAATCATACTCTATTCGAGAGACTTGATCCTTAATACAAAGAAATAAAGATCATAGTGATTAGAACAAACCCTTTTAATCTCTACCACAACAGAACTATTATTTAAATCGAGTGATGATGAACTCATAGGAACTTAAAGATATACCTCGAGCAGCTTCGGCTCACTGCTGGAATGAAGATAATGATTGACTATGTCCTTTTCCCTTTTCAGTCACTCTTCTGCCTGAAATTCGAGACAAAGAATACCTAACATTAGACAAACTAATATTTTGAAAGAATAACTTCTCTTTCAAGACCTAAAAGAGTATTAGCGATTTACTTTCAGCATATAATATGGACAAGAATCTTTTAAGATCCAGGTTGAAGTCTTGCTTGAATAATACGATGTTGTATCTACAAATACTCAAGCAATAAATATCACATCTTATCAATTTTCTAAAGTCCAAAGTTTTAAAACATGCATGTATATTGAGAAAAGGGATAAATTACAAAAATGCAAAAGTAAGTTTATGAGACAAAAAGAAAGAAAAGAAGTTAGAGCAAAAAGTGAATAATACGTTCAATCAATAAAACTTTTTAGACTCTAAAACTCTCTATTTGATTGCAAATAGAGTATTAGATAAGAACAGAAACAAATGGATTTTGAATTGCAAGTCAAACCCATCTTAAAAATGTCACAAAATAAATGGATTTTGTATTGCAAGTCAAACTATTTAAAAAAGAACCGCATCTTACTGAATCACTTTTACTCTTTCTAAACGCAAAGCTTTCAATTCTTAAAACATTGCTTACACATAAAAAAGAGAAAATTAACTGCTGAGAAAAATAAAATGATATGCACTTTTAAGAAATACAGGATAAAATAATGGATCATCTTACAAACTTACCAATATATTGTCTGCACCAAAAAAATGAGTAATACATTGTGCGACATCATCGACCAAACAAAATGAATGATAACACCGACTGAACTGCTAAACATGATACAAAGTTAATGTAAAATCATAAAAGAGCAATGGTATAAAAGTCAAAAACACATGTCTAAAAATACGTAAAACATAAATACTATGATTAGCGTTTCACGAATATAAAATTTATAAAAGTTACATCTATTTGAAAAGAAATCCTCTTTGGTGTTTGCAAGTATATTGTTGCATGATTTTGATATATACACGTATTTAATCATATCATCTGATGTGGTGTTTGCAAGTATATTGCAAGTATCTATTTGTAAAATATCAAGGACATCCAAGGCCAACAAAAGATGGAGGATCTGAGGATATAAAGCGGCACTCCTTAATGCGAAGTACAGTCGGCTGTAGTTCCTGTAAAACATAATCACAAAATATCAGATAAATATAAGCAATATCAGAAGTGGGAGGATGAGACAGTGAATGTACTCCTGGAACGAAATCTTAAACTAAAAGGACTGTCAAGAGAGTGGTTAAAAGAACTGTTATCGGGAAAAAAAGCAAAAGCGGGTGATAGTAATACACCGTTTGCTTCAATTAAATCTGAAGAAGATGAAATCGAAGTACCTACGAAAAAAGAAAGTGTGGAGCATGTAGAGGATGTGAAAGATGCTGAGCCTGTGAAGCACGAAGAGTTAAGTCCAAATGATGAAAATGATGATACTGGTGTGTCCCAAGAAGATGATAAAGATGTCGTTGAAGGTGAAGATAGAGTGAAGGATGTGGAAGATGGTGGTGATGTTCAGCCTTCTGTTGAAAATGTTGCGGGTGATGCAATGCAGGGAAGTTCTGATGTTGTAGAATCGGTTGAGTTCTGATGTTGGAAATGAAAACTCCAGTTGTATGTTTCTTCTGATGTATAACTTGTATGTTTAGAGTAGATTGTACTGGTAGATGCTAATAAGATATCATTAGCAGATACATGGAAAGCGACGCTGGACTGCACCAAGTGAGGACAATGATACTTTGTTTGTGGGCAATATCTGAAATACTTGGACAAAGGAAGCTGTAACAAAATTTTGACCTTCTGATCTCTAGTAAAATTATAAATTTAACATGTTGAGCACTTTTTAACGGTCACTATGGTACCAAATAAGACAAAAGCTAAAGGATTATGACATTGAAGGTGTTGAAAGGATTACACTTGTTGCTCATCCACAACATGAAGGGTTGAGTCGTGGTTTCGCATTTATTGAGTTTTCAGGTCACCCAGATGTTTAACTTGCCTATAAAAGGCTTCAAAAGCCTGATGCTATTTTTGGCATTCTGATAAAACCGCCAAAGTAGCTTTTGCATAACCTTTGCGCGAGCCAGATCCAGAGGTTTTGGCTCAGGTCAAGTCTGTCTTTGTTGATGGCCTCCCATAACCAAATAAAGATAATACTCAAACCTAAAAAATAGATGACTATTAGAGGCAAACCTGGCAAGACGGATGTAAAGTAGCTGATCTGATAGCAGCTGACATTTTTCTATAGTTGGCGGATCCAGAATGTAGTTCTTGTTCTTCTCTAACGTCTCCTTGTAGCGAGTGTTTACAACATGTTTGGACCAAAAATTTGAGGCTTCAGCCACCTTTGAACGAAACGTATGCAACTTTAATGCCATAACTCCTACACTAAAACAGTGTAAAACTGACTGAATGAAAAATAGACACAAGTACTAATTCCGTCTAAGTTCAATAAAAATTTAGGATCAGCATAATGAGAAGGACAAATTTTGTGGACTTGAGCATAGGTTATATAGAGTTATAGACTTTATTGTGCAACTATTTGAATCCAAAGACTAATTTCCCACTTTTAAGTCTAACACTTGTCCTAATGCCTTAATCAGAATACCATTTCAGGTGGATCACCCTTAATCTGTTTGCAGCAATGATATAATAATGGATTAATAAAATGTATTTGCAAATCAAGCTCCCTACAGATTAGATTTCTGAGCAATGGGTTGGTCACCTCTGGTTCAAATAATTTGATCCCCTACAATGTAACATGCTTTTTCCGTTAGTGTGTATGATCAGCTCAAGTTATGAAAACAAACAAATAAACAAATGTCGGAAGTTACTTGACTCTATTTGGCCCGATCAGGTGTATATCCTTTTGGACCAACGATGACTGAAATCGCATTAATTACTTTCTTAAGTCTTAACTCCTTTAAAGTAGACAGTTAATAGAGTGCTAGCTTTCCTTATATCCCCAACAACCTGCAAATTTAGGTTTCGTCAAATAAGATTGCATAATGCACCCTATACTTCTTTTAAACAGTTTACCCCCTACTATTATTGCCTCCTTCAAACGTACACGTTACTCTCAAAACATCAAACCCCGTGTAGTTTGATGATGTGCCATCTTACTTGTAGAAAGATGCTGGCGAAGAAATTGGTTGCCTGACATGTACGTAATTAATTGTATAAATAAAATATTTAATTTTAATAAATGAAAAATTAAATGATTTGGAAAAAAAATAAAAAATAAAATGATGAGTCTCAAATTAGGTTTTAGCTTAAGTGGCACTGAGATGACAGTTTGACTATTAGGTTGGACGATATAAGGGGGAACTCACCACGGTGAGTTAAAACTCACGCGTGAGTTCCTATCCCGGTTCCTAAAGTGACTTCGATTTGGCACTTTTTGCTCGATGAGTTTGTGTACACTAGGTAAGAAACTCACCCTAGAGAAAGGAGTATCATGGCTAGATGTATCTCCTCACTTGGGCCCCACAGGCTGCCACATCAGCATCTCACTCATACTCAAAAATACCCTTTCACTCATAACACACCTTTATCTCCTCACTTTGGCCCCACCACCCACAATTTTATTTTATTTTTCATTTTTCACACAAACGTAATTTATTTCATTAAAATTTAAAATACAATACATAATAAAAAACACATAAATTAAAAATACGAAACTTAAAGAAATTAAACGATACGAAACATAAAAACATAAAAACACGAAACTAAATTAAGCGCTTGGATATTTCTTCATTATTTCAGCTTGTTTCTTTTCAATGATGGCTCGTTTTTCAGGCGGCAACGTCGAAGGATCGAGCATGAGAAACTCCAGCTCTCTACACTGCATCATCGCTAGTTCTTTGTCTCTCTTCGCCTCGTACGCTCTTTCAGCAACATCACATTTACGTCTATAATCCTGAGAAACAAGTGACGATATAGACTCCGATTGGCTTCCCCCGGTGCTCCCCCGGCGCTCGACGTGTCAACCGATTTTTTCTTTTTTGAGGCCCGTTGTTTGCCCGCGGGACACTCTCTTGGATCAGGACCAAACAGCTCTTCGAGATTATCTTCATCAATCGGCTCCGCCGCATTTCATTTGGGGTAATTTTTTAAAATATTCCACACGTTAGGGTATTGAATTTTTTTACCACATCGCTCTAAATAACTCGTCTTTGCATTCTCGACCAAGTCAGCATCATTTTCTCCGCTTTTACGAGTTAAATGTTTTGTAAATAGCGTTAAACCTTTGGCAATCACCGTGCATCCTGGTCCATTTTCCCGTCATCATATTTTTGATACGAGGAGGAGCTTTTGTTCGCGAGTTGAAATCGTGCATAATCAGGTTCCAATAAACGTCGTCTTGTTGGTCTTTTCCGATATTGGCGTCCTGCGAGTGCTCGATCCAAGTCTCGGCTAGCAACATTTCTTCGTTCTGATTCCAACGGGTAAGATTTCTTCGTCCTGGCATGTCATCATCATCGTCCCCGTCCAAATCGACAACGGGTTGTTTTCCCCTTTTTTTGTTTACGCCTTCCATCACGGAGATCTTTGCCTTGTGGTACTTTGAATTGTGTTTGTGATGGTTGTGGTGGAAAATATTGTGGTGGAGTATTTCTTGGATTCGCAAAATTTTGGAAGCCGTAAGGAGGATACGGTTGTGATGGTTGTTTTTGTTGATGATACGCCAATTGTGATTGATAAGCTTGGTTTCGGGGTGACAGTTGGCGTCCAAAAGGAGGACACGGTTGCGAGGGAAGAGTTTTAAAGTTTTGTGAACCTGGGCTTGACGGATTCCGATTGGTTCGAGAAAGTGAGTATTGTTTACGGGTTGGAAGTTGACAATGGGGAAAGTAACCGGGTTGATTGGTGTTTGATACATTTTTTTTTTGGTAGTGGAAGAATGCGTTTGAGCATATGAAAGTATAAGAAGTGGGTATAAATTGGTAGAGAAGTGTGTGTTAAATTGTTAAAATGAAGTGGTATTTAAAGTGAAAAAGTGGGTATAAATTTTGAAATTTTTTTTTAAAAAAGTTTGAAAACAAAAATTTAAAAAGTTTGAAAAAAAAAATTAGCCATTGCCTTTAAAACCAAACGATTATAAATTTTAAACCCTTTGTCGTATTTGACTCACGGGGGTGGCGAGATATCGTGTTTTGGCCTCGTCACCATACTCCTTTCTCTTAGGTGAGTTTGACTTTTGTGAGCCCCTTTCTTTTTATTTAATTTATTTTATTTGGTTGTGAGTGTGTGTGGGGGGCATTTAGTATGGAATATTTTATATAAAATGGATATTTTAATGAAAGGTGAGTTTTAGTTGAGAGATGAGTTCTTATTACGGTTGAAGGGTGAGTTGTGATGAGTTTTAAAGTTGGAGAGAGAAATCTGATGTGACGCTGGTGTCAGATTAGTTTCTGACCCTTATACCATGCAGCCTTAGTTATACCCTCTAATCAAAGCTTGATGATGCAAGCGATCCTAATGTGGCTTTCGTCAGCACAACAAATCAACTTCATCTTTAGCTTATATAAGCATAGAGATGGAAATATAATTGACACAAACAAAGAAAGAAAATAAGATAACAAACATAAATTAATATCAAGATGTCGGCAGCCTCAACTTCTAATCCAAGCTTCATACTGAAGGTTGAAAAAGAATCCCTTTTGGCTCCACGATTGGAAATTGAAGAAGACTGCCCTAACCTTTCAAAACCGGGAGTTCAAGAATACCCTTACCTTTCAAAACTGAAAGTTCAAGAATACCCTTACCCTTCACATAACTTTGCCACAAATATTGTTACGGTGAAGCTGTGTGGTAAGCCCAAGTACAATGTCTGGAATACACAAATGATATGTCTCTTATCGAGTCATGGTATGCATGGTTTCATCGACGGCCAGGTTATAATTCATTTTGATGGAAATTGGAATGAATGGACCACATGGTACAAATCAGACTCACTCGTCAAAGGTTGGATCATTGGTTCACTCTCTGAAGAAACAGCCATCAATGTTGTTAATCGTCTCACACGTGAACACAAAAACTCAGAGTTCAAGTTCACTGCAAGAGATGTGTGGGATGAACAACAACGTATTTATGGTCCTTCGGTTCGTGAACAAGCGGCAGGTATCATCTAATTTTCTTTGCTAATATTGAATTTTTTTATCAATATCACAGGCCACAATTCAAGTAGTTTGATGGTCTTTTATTGCATGACTTGATTACAAACGCGTATATATTAAGTCTATGAGTCTCAAATTAACCCATCAACCTTCAAATTATCCTAATAAAAATATGTTATAAAGGTGCAGACTAAGGTGTTTAGTAAGCATAACAACTTGATTAATCCTTTTAGGATTGTCTGTCACATTTTAAACTTTGTTAAAGAAAAAATAACTATTCAGCTTCACTAAGATGCGGTTAGGGCATTAACGTTTTTGTTGAATTATGGTTCACCAAATTTTTTTATTGTCATTCGAGTTATAAATAAAAGAAACAAGCTTGAAGATCTAATGGACTTCTTTTTAGAACAGTGAGTTAGTACAATAGTAAGTTAGTTTTTCGATTTCACAGTATTTACCCAGAAAGTAATCAATGTCGGTCTCGCTAAATGCGAGCTTTTTCTAAAAGTTTTTTTTAGCTAATGGTAAATCAGAAAATGTCATTGTCCTATGCCTGCACAATTCGATTCCACAGTACATACCTAGAAGGTAGTCCCTATCAGTCTCTCGAATCAACGCATCTATGAGGCAGAACCCCACACATTCCCACACGCTGAAGGAAAACCCCAATACAGAGACTCAAATTTAAATCTCACACCACCTCAAGGTCACCTAATTTGGTGGCCAAATGAGTACTCCCTCCGTTCCAAAATTATTGTCCACAGACAAAAAAAAACACACAGTTTAGAAAAAATACATTTATTACTGCTTTATCTTTCTTACTTTTTAACAGAATGACAGTTTTACCTTTAGATAATTAATTTAATTTATTTTAATATTTGTAATAATAACTTCAAGTGAGGGAAATTTGGTAAACTGAAACTAAATTCCCTATCTATTTTTGGTAGTGGACAAATATTTTGCGACAATCCAAAATAGAATAGTGGACAATAATTTTGGGACGAAGGCAGTAGTGTTTAAGGACCTCATACTACCAATTAGGGGTGAGCATGAGAAACCGAAAAAACCGAACCGAAAAAACCGACCGAAACTAGAAACCGATGGTTCGGTTTTTAATTTTTCAAAAACCGAAAATTTTTGGTTCGGTTTCGGTTTTTGACCAAAAACCGAACCGAACCGAACCAAATCAGTTTTATAATAATATATAATTAATATAATATAAATAAATAAATAATAAATCAAAATTTTAAATTCATATTTATTTTGTGGATGAAATTATATTATATATATTATCTTAATGTTAATATATATATGTGTTTGTCGTGTACGTGTGTTTACTTGACAATATATCGTTACATATATGACAATGATCATACTATGTGTATTTTCACATGAATGTGTGCGTCTCTCATTTATATGTGTATAAATGTAGAAATTTGTGTAAACATTATTAGGGTCATATTGAAAAAAAAATTAGAAAAAATATTCAATTTTATACGTAAAACAAGTTTATTAATATAAATTTTCCACAATCAAATATAAACGGTTTGAAACCGAAAAAACCGAAAAACCGAACCGCAAAAACCGAGAAACCGAAAAAACCGAACAGCCAAAAACCGAGCGGTTTCGATTTTTGGTTTTATAAAAACCGAATATTTCGGTTCGGTTTCGGTTTTAACCAAAAACCGACCCAAACCGAACCATGCACACCCCTACTAAAAATAGGTTAATTTTATTCTACGAAGTATATTATAGTGAATCAGTGATGTATATATGTTAGGCACTAAGCCCAACCGG
>BQNB010058577.1:0-37707 GCA_026074375.1 Tanacetum coccineum | reverse complement strand
CGTGACAAAATTCAAGAATACGTTTCCCAAGCAGCCGCAGCTAACTACAACCAAGGAAATACCAGTTACCGAGCCCCGATTGCTAATCAAATTAGACCTCCTGGTTTTCCTCCCGTTCAACAAAACCAAGGAAATAACCAAAACAGTTACAACCAAGGCCAAATTTATCGACCACCGATTAATCAACCCCCGGTTCACCAAGCTCCACCTTACCAAGCTCCGGCTTCGCAAACACAAGGTGTGACAAATACCGATTTTGAAAGCTACGTCAAGGCTAATGATGCGATTATGAGAAACATGCAAGACCAAAAACCAAAACTTGCAAAATCAAATGACCAATTTAACGGACATGCTTTCCAAATTCGTAAATTCTAATACCGCCTCTACTTCAGGTTCAGGGACACTCCCTAGTAATACCATTACTAACCCGAAGGTAGATTTGAAGGGTATTACCACCCGAAGCGGTGCTGCTTATCAAGGACCCACGACGCCCACTACTTCTTCTTCTCTTCCTAAAGTAGTGGAACGTGAAACTGAGGTGACAAAGGACACAGTGCCTCCCACTAATAACGGAAGCACCAAATACGTCCAACCTCCGGTTGTCCAAGATCAACCCCAAATACCAAATTCTGAGCCCGTTGTTGCTCCCGTTAGTGCTCTGATGCCTAACTTGAAACCGTCAATTCCGTATCCTTTGAGACGTAATGATGAAAGGTGCTGTGAAAAAGCTAACAACCAAATTGAGAAATTCTACGAAATCTTTAAAGATTTGAGTTTCGAAAATAGCCTCACGGATGCTTTGATTCTTATGCCAAAATTTGCCTCAACTCTTAAAGCTTTAATTGGAAACAAAGAAAAATTAAGTGAAATGGCTAGAACCCCTTTAAACGAGCATTGTTCGGCGGTTATCCTCAACAAGTTACCCGAAAAACTTGGAGACCCTGGCAAATTTCTCATACCGTGTGATTTTCCCGGAATGGATGAATGCTTAGCCTTGGCCGATCTTGGCGCTAGCATAAATCTCATGCCATTATCCGTGTGGAAAAAGCTTTCTCTTCCAGAGTTCACTCCTACTTGTATGACTCTTGAATTTGCAGACCATTCGATTACCCAACCGATCGGTATCGCCGAAGATGTCTACCTAAAAGTAGGAAAGTTTCAATTCCCGGCCGACTTTGTAGTCGTAGACTTTGATGCCGATCCCTGAGTACCCCTAATTCTCAAGAGATCTTTCTTAAAGACCGGACGTGCTTTGATTGATGTTTACGAAGGTGAATTAACTCTTCATGTTGGAAAAGAAGCCGTAACATTCAATCTTGACCAAACTTCGAGATACTCCTCTAATTACGATGATATGACAGAAAACCGAATCAACCTCATTGAAATGGCTTGTGAGGAGTATTCTCAAGAAGTTCTCAGTTTCTCTGATGTGATCACGAGTGGCAATCCCACTCCTTATTATGACCCGATCATTTCTACATCTTCTCCGACTCTCACTCCCTTCGGGATAGTGATTTTCTTCTCTAGGAAGTCGATGCTTTCCTGGCTCTTGAAGATGATCCAACTTCACCGGAAGTTGATGACTCTTACTATGACCCAGAGGGGGATACTCTTCTTCTTGAATCATTTCTCAATGATGATCCATCATTACCCCTTCCCACTCAAGGAAATTATTTGCCAGAAATTCGAAAAGAACTTAAAGTTTGTGAAGCTAAAACTGATAAATCTTCAATTGATGAACCTCCCAAAGTCGAACTCAAGGACTTACCTCCTCATCTCGAATACGCATTTTTGGAAGGTGACAACAAGTTGCCCGTCATAATTGCTAAAGACTTGAGTGTCGAGGAAAAAGCCGCTCTCATAAAGGTTTTGAAGTCACACAAGCGAGCCATCGCTTGGAAACTCTCCGACATCAAGGGTATTAACCCAAAATTTTGTACTCACAAGATTCTTATGGAAGAGGACTACAAACCGGCGGTTCAACACCAAAGACGGGTGAATCCAAAGATCCATGATGTCATCAAAAAGGAGGTTGAAAAACTTCTTGACGCCGGATTAATTTACCCGATCTCGGATAGTCCTTGGGTAAGCCCCGTACATTGCGTACCGAAAAAAGGTGGCTTTACCGTTGTTGAAAATGATGAAAATGAGTTAATTCCTACTCGATTGGTTACGGGATGGCGTGTATGCATTGACTACCGAAAGTTAAATGAAGCCACCCGTAAAGACCACTTTCCACTACCGTTTATGGATCAAATGCTCGAGAGATTAGCGGGAAACTAGTACTATTGTTTTCTCAATGGTTCTCGGGTTACTTTCAAATTCCCATCGACCCTCATGATCAAGAAAAGACAACATTCACGTATCCTTACGGAACGTTCGCCTACCGTCGCATGCCTTTCGTCTTATGCAATGCACCGGACACATTCCAAAGGTGTATGATGGCTATCTTTCATGATATGATCGAAAAAACAATAAAAGTCTTCATGGACAACTTTTTGGTCTTTGGGAATTCATTCGGAAATTGCCTCTCTCGTGTAGACAAGATGCTTCAAATGTGTGAAGACACCAATCTTTGTCTAAATTAGGAAAAGAGTCATTTCATGGTTAAGGAAGGCATTGTCCTTGGCTATAAGATTTCCAAAAATAGGATTGAGGTTGATAAAGCCAAAGTCGATGTGATTGCTAAGTTACCTCATCCTACCACTGTCAAGGGTGTTCATAGTTTTCTCGGTCATGCCGGTTTCTACCGACGGTTCATTAAGGATTTTTCCAAAATTTCCCGACTAACAACTCATCTTCTTGAGAAAACTACTCCGTTCATCTTCTCCGATAATTGTCTTCAAGCTTTTGAAACGTTAAAGAAAAAACTAACCGAAGCTCCAATCTTGATTGCCCCAGACTGGGATCTACCCTTTGAGCTTAGGTGCGATGCAAGCGATTTTGCCATAGGTGCAGTCTTGGGACAACGTCATGAAAAACACTTTAGGCCTATACACTATGCTAGTAAAACAATGAATGAGGCGGAATCGCATTACACCACGACGGAGAAAGAAATGTTAGCCGTGGTGTATGCCTTCAAAAAATTCCGGTCTTACCTCATCTTGAACAAAAGCATTGTGTATACGGATCACTCCGCCCTAAAATATCTCTTTGCTAAAAAAGATTCCAAGGCAAGATTGCTCCGGTGGGTTCTCCTCCTTCAAGAGTTCTCATTCAAAGTAATTGACACAAAAGGAGCCGAGAATCTCGCGACCGATCATCTTTCCCGATTAGAAAATCCTTATGAAAATGTGCTCGACCCAAAAGAGGTAAATGAAAAGTTTCCTCTCGAGACACTTAATATGGTGACTTTTAGTGGTGACTCAAGTACCCCGTGGTTTGCCGATTATGCAAATTACCACACGGGGAATTTCATTGTTAAAAGGATGTCGTCCCAACAAAAGAACAAGTTTTTCAAAGATGTTAAACACTACTTTTGGGACGACCCCTATTTGTTCAAAATATGTGCGGATCAAATGATATGGCGGTGTGTTGCAGGCTAAGAAGCTGTTAACATCCTCACAGCTTGCCATAGTGGACCCACCATGGGACATTACGGTGCCAACTACACTGCCAAAAAGGTTTTTGACTCAGGATTTTATTGGCCAACTATTTACAAAGATGCCCATGACTTGGTCACCCGTTGTGACACTTGTCAGCGTCAAGGAAAAATTTTGCAGCGTGATGAAATGCCTTAAAATTCCATCCAAGTTTGCGAAATCTTTGACGTGTGGGGTATCAATTTCATGGGGCCATTCCCGTCTTCACGAGGGAACAAATATATACTCGTGGCGGTCGACTATTTTTCAAAATGGGTTAAAGCGAAAGCGCTCCCCACCAACGACGCCCGAGTTGTTTGCAAATTTCTTAAATCTCTCTTCGCCCGATTCGGTGCCCCTCGTGCTATCATAAGTGATCGCGGAACCCATTTTTGCAATGACCAGTTTGCAAAGGTCATGCTTAAATACGGAGTTACTCACCGTCTCTCCACCGCGTATCACCCACAAACAAGTGGGCAAGTTGAGGTATCCAATCGTGGCTTGAAACGAATTCTTGAAAGGACCGTGGGCGAGAACCGTGCATCTTGGTCGGATAAACTAGATGATGCACTTTGGGCCTTCCGTACAACTTATAAAACACCCATCGGGTGTACCCCATACAAGCTCATGTACGGAAAGGCATGTCATCTACCGATCGAGCTCGAGCACAAAGCCTACTAAGCCTTGAAGCATGCAAACTTTGACCTTGAGACAGCGGGTGATCACCGTAAAGTTCAACTCAATGAACTAAATGAACTTCGTGATCATGCCTATGAGAACTCTTTGATCTATAAAGAGAAAACAAAGAGGATCCATGACTCAAAGATCAAAAACCGCGTTTTCAACGTCGGTGATCAAGTCCTCCTCTTTAACTCTAGATTGAAGATGTTCTCGGGCAAGTTGAAATCCCATTGGTCTGGGCCATTCACCATTACCTATGTCTTTCCATACGGCACCGTTGAGTTGTCTCAAAACTTTAGGCCAAATTTCAAGGTGAACGGTCATCGAATTAAGCACTACTTTGGAGAGGACATACCAAAATTGGTTGTTCCGGATCTCCAAACCTTCCCCAAGGACAAATGAATTCGGGGATTGGGTCAAGCTTAGTAACCCTAAACAAGCGCTTCGTGGGAGGCAACCCATGCTTATCCGTAGTTATATTATGTAGTAATGAATAAGTGTTTTTTTGTTGTTGTGAGAGTTGTGCCTCTTTCCTTTCTCATTTGCTTATGTTTTTGTGATTCTCCAGGATTGTCCCGGATTTTTAAAGCCTCTCGTGCTCGTGGTTTTGTCCTTCGATCACAAGATCTTCAAATCCTCAGCTTCATTTGGGAAATCCAATATCCTAATCTAATCGACTAACGTTTATCTTTAAGCATACTTAATAAACGGCTTAGGATTTACGTAGAGACCCTTCTTAAAACATTGAGGACAATGTTTAATTCTAGTATGGGGGATCTATCGATTTGATTGTGCCTGCAGCCGTTGTTTTCACATAATCTCGTTTTACCACCAAAATTTCAAAAAAATGAAAAAATTTTAAAAATTTTCAAAAATAAAATAAGTGTTTTGTCACAATTTTGACTTTCCTGCTGGGTAGAATAAGAATAAATTTTGACCCGATCGAGCGTGTTGAGCTCTAGCTTGTTCCTTAACTTTTAGGCTAAGCATTCGCGGAAATTCACGAAGAACGAAAAATGATAGAGTTGATTATGAGTTGGATGCTAAACAAGGATTAGTTGGAAATCTTAAGAGCTCATGTATGTAATTTGTGGCTTTTTCTCCCATAAGCTCTTAACCGGATTAATAATACGTGCTATTTTTGGAGATTAAACTTAAATCAATAATTTTTATGTAGTTAATAGCAAAAATTTTAGTCTTAGTTCAAACTTATACTTGAATTTTTCAAAAAGAAGTCTTCTCTATAAAATAAAAAAAATGAAAATATGTTGAAAAATGAAAAAAGAATAATAAGTAATAAATATAAGCTGTGGGCTGATAAAAGTTTGCTGTATCTTGCCGGCTCACAACCGATGTTACAGCCTTCTAAAGAAAGCCCATAGTAAGAATAAAAATCCGAGACTGATAAAAGTTTGCTGCATCTTGCCGGCTCACAACCGATGTTGCAGCCTTCTAAAAGGTCGAGGGTTACAATTGCATAAATGATATGTTTAATATTAAGTATGAATTAATAAATAGATTTCTTTTTTTTAAATTTAATTATGCTTTTGAACTTTGACTATTTCATTTTAAGTTTTTAAACAAGCTATATATATACGGGAAACCTAGGAGTGTTTGAATCCTAGAGGTCGTGAGTCCGATACTAGTCTCTGTGGGGTTTGCAAAAGGCTTGGTTCATTTAGCCGCAAGGTTGGGATGGCCGAGGACGAAAGTCGCTACATGGATGATCTCGCCTTCAACATCAATATTTCTCGGGGGAAACGTGAAAAGCATGGAATTTTGTAAAACATGATTCTGGTTGAAATTCTAAAATAGCACATTCACTAAGTTTAATAAATTGTCGGGAGTGAAAAGTTCACAAGTTGCAAATATGAGTAGTGTTAGCATCTTAACTGATATTTAACGGTGATTTCATTTTAAGCTTGGTTTGGATAAGTGAAAAGTCAGGAACGATGGGGTGGGGGGGAAAAAATTTTTTCTTATCCTTTTTGGGGCATTCTCGGATCGAAATGCATCTTGTTCTATGATCCCTAACGGTTATGAAAATAACGAAAGTCAAATAAGTTAGTTAGTTGCTTAAAAAGAAAAGTACAAAAAATGAGAAACAAGGAAGGAATCAAAAAAATATGTGTTGGAATAAGGTATAAATCTGGTAAAAAATGGTAAAAATGGGGGCTTTCTCTAAACTTTGATTCTTTAATTTTCCTCGAATAAACACTTAGCTACTTTTCGAGGTAATTAGTCGAGGGGGATTGAGATTCTTAGTTTTCTAAGTACTTACTTATAACATTACGCGAGGGCACGCAATATCTTAGTTTGGGGGATTTTGGTATGCATTTAATTACACATACCTTTGACCGCTAAAATCGGACTTAAATGACAAAAAATGTACCAAAAATACATTGTATTTGTATGTTTTGCATTTGTATTGTGCAGGTAATGGATATCCAAGAAAAGGACAAAAATAGAAGCCAAATCGACACCGAGCACAAGAACGGAAAGAGCGTGAAAGAGAAGTCAAAATTAAAGCCAAGTCAAAAAGTTAAAGTCAACAAAGTCAAGTCAAAGTCAACCCCGGGAAGTGGATTGAATAAGAGCATCGAAAAAACCGAACCGAAAGCTAATTGCCAAAAGTGGGCCCACCGTACCACCTAAGTAGGCCCGAGACAGCCAAATTATCACTTATAACCTTAAACCTTAATAAAAGCCCAACACCCTTATTTCCCTACCCGGCCCAACAATGAGCCCAACACCATGCCTTTATACTCCCATACCCGTTACCTTTTATTACACCCCCGTTAGTCCCTAAAAGGACTAACGGTGCAACAATTATAAACTCCAGGGACCAAAGTTATACCTCCAAGGTCCTTTGATGCATATTACTTATAGAAAATGGAGGTTCATTCTTGGCAATTCCAACATACTTGTGCCCTGCACCAAATAAGGGATAACCACTTTTCCCGCTAAATTCCATTAGTACTGTTCACCTCCATCCCTTAATTTTACTCTACCCGAGTTAATCCACTTCAACCCTCTTCTAGAAGCCAAGAATGATGCTAGGGATGATGTTTTGGCACCTGACACAGTTGGCAAATCCAAAAGCTATTCATTGGGATGATGGGTGGCCAATAATCAAGGGCTATGATGGATTTAAAGAAGCACAAGATGATTTAAAAGGCCAAGATTGAAGCTTCTTTTCCTCTCACATAAGAAAACCAAGCCAAGGATCTAGGTCCTTCTATCCGGATTATAAATAGAGGGCTTAACCCTTATGGTTAAGTGGAGTTTTTTTTGAGTAGTTGTTCTAAGTTTTTAGTCTCTTTTAATGTAATTTTTATTCAAGTCTTAAAGCATTTTGTATTTCCTTTCCTTTGTAAAAGTTTAAGTTTTTAATGAAAAGTTTGAGGTTTGTGTTTTTAAGATATTGTGTTTGATCATTTTATATAAGTTGTCAAGCCTTGAAAAGCTATGAAGCAGCTTGTAGATCTTACCTAAAAGCTTCACTAAGCTTTTTGTCTCTTGAATCAAACCTTATTTTACAGTTTAATCTCTTTTATTTCCTGTTTTAATCATAAAAATCTAAAAAAGTACTAAAAAGATCCACCCCTCTAAACACCTCAGCTTCTTTGGATGATAAGCTAGCTTGGGAAGAGCTTATAGACCTCACTAGTTTGTCTTTTGACAAGCTAGAGCTTGTAGATTTGATTATTTACCCTGTTTTGAGCAAGGGTGTTTGTAAGTTTTCATTTTTACTTTTTAAGCTTATTTACTGTTTTACTGCTTATTATTGCTTATTGTCTGTTCTTATTTGCTTATTTGTGCTTTGTTATGATGTCTAATGCTTATGAATGCTTAGTTGTAGTTTAAAATTTCATTTGTGCAAGTTTTCTTTGAAATCTGTCTTAAATAGCTTATCTACTTGCATAATCTGTTTTAGCTTATTTAAGTGCTTATTTGTTATTGAAATATGCTTAATATTGCTTATTATGCTTGTTAAATATCTGGTCTTAAAGGGTTGTTCAAAAAAATTTCAGTTTGCAAGTAAAAACGGCATTTTAAGTTTTTAAAAGGGTGTTTGGTTTAACTGCTTGAATGAGTAAAAATGGGGCGAAACCTGCTTTGTACTTTTGAGTCAACTTTGATTAGGTAATATTAGTCCTAAAATACAGTTTGTTAAAGCTCTTAGGTGTTAAATCTCAAATTTAAGGTTTTAAGAGTTCATGGTTTAAAACTGTTAAGTTATAGCTTATTCTGGTTGCTTATTTGATTGTGCTTTGCTATTCGTTGCTTATCCTGAAGTTTTTGTGTTTATGCATGGGTTAAATGAGGTTAGAAACAAAAGTCATTACCTGCATTTGTCATTTTTTAGTTTTTGCCAAAACTGTCATAGATTGCGAAGTTTTCAAAAAGTTTGAGAAAATGCTTTTTCATTTGCTTATTGTTGCTTATCCTGAATTTCAAAATGCTTTTTGAGTGTTGATTATTGTTCTTTGAGGTCTAAAGTCAATATGTGTGTAGGTTAAAAGTTCATAAGGATCTGTTTGTGTGCTTATTTTTAAGCTCAAATGTGGTGATTTGTTAAGATTGCAAAAGTATTCAAAAATTTGTCTAAGTGTTGAGTCAGTGTGAGATAGCCTTTTCATGAAGCTTTTTAAGTGCTTATTTGAATTTCAAAATTCTTTTTCTTTGTTGCTTATTGTAGCTTTTTGGCCATTCTTCTTAGTGGTATAAGCCACTAAAGTCCATAGGATCCTTTTGGCTAGCTATTTTTTAGCTAGAAGTCCAAGATTGGCCTTTTTGCTTATCAGTTTTGGCCAAAAGGTTCATTTGCTTATTTAAGCTTATCTACTTATTGCATTTGCTTATTCTAGGTTAGTATAGCTTATTAGGTTAGTATAAGTCCCCTTTAGCTTATTTTCCTTTAGTTTAGAGCTTATTTAAGCTTATTTGCATTCTAGCTTAAAATTTCTAAGTTTTATAGCTTTTTGAGTTTTCTGCCATTCTAGCTTATTGTAGTTGCTTATTTTTGTTCCTAAGAGATTTTTAGGTATGCCTTATCATCTGTTTTAGCTTAATTCTTTTTTTTGGTTTGCTTATTTGAGCTTAAAAAGTCCAACAGTTAGCGTTTAAGTCTTAGTATAGTTAATGCTTATTCTGTCATTTTAAGAGATTAATTTCGTGCTTATTTGTGATTTATAAAAAAGTTCTTTTGCAAAAATTACTTATTTAGTGCTTTTCTAAAAAGTTATAAAAAATGGCAAAAACAAAAATATTTGGGACTAGGGGAAGCCCCGGGTGAGCAAGGCTTGAACCTGGGACCTCTACCCTTATCCCAAACGTTTTACACAACACACACACTACCACTTGCCCTGGGGACTTTTTCGATTATTGTTTGCAAAATCAATGTTTTATAGTCATTTTAGCCCAAGTAGCTTATAAGCCACTTTTGGCTTATTTCACAGCTTATTCGATAAGCTTATTTTCCAATCTTATTTTTCTTAGGTTCTACACTGTTCAAGCTACTTTTCATGATTTTTCCAGTTTTTTTATAAATTGTTTAGTATTTTTTTACATTTAATTTCATTAGAATCATTTTTAATTCATAAAAAAGTCAAAAAAAATATAATTCTTTTTTAGAATATTTTTTTAACATTTAGAACCTAGGAAAATTAGATTTGCTTTCGTAGGGTTAAAATTGCAAAATTTTGTTTTTTAAAGAACGGGATTGAATCCCGTTCATGTTTTTAGAGTTTTTAAGCCCTAATCTCTTCCGTTTTTTATCTAGTTTTCTTTGTTCTAGCTTTTAGTCAATTAAGACTTATAAAAACCAAAAAGATCATTTTAGGACTTAATTTTGATAATTTAGGGTTTTTAGGTCCCGTTTAGGATTCCCGTTTTGCGTTTTTAGTTAAAATTTGTCTTCCCTTAAGTATTTTTAAGTTTTTGCCTTAGTTTTCTCGTAGTTTTAGAAAACCAATCATAATCTTGTTCCATTCAAGCATAGATATCAAAACGACTCTCGGCTTTCAATTGCATTCCTCGTTGGGGAAACGACCCGGGAATTATACTCTCGGATTACTATAATTATGATTTTTTGATTCTTACCCCCTTATTTATATATATTTATAAGTATATTTTATATTTATATATTATATATTTTAAAGGTGTGAGTCAATCTTGATCAGTGCCATAACTAAGATTTTGTCTTTGAAGCTATGGAGAGTAGATAAATTGGAGAAGACTTCATCATATCCGCCATTGAGATTGTATAAGGATTAGAACCACGAGAACCCGATAGTAGATCAACACCTTCCAAGTTTCGTACAAAACAAGTGTGTTTCCTGAAAGCTACTTCAAGAATAGAATCCCAAAATTGCCCAACGGAAAATAGATTATGACCAAATCCTTCAACGTAGTAGACACGTGAAATTAAAATATTCCCCATTTGAAGATATCCATATCCTATAATAGCTACAAAATGATTGTTCCCGAATAGGACTGTTCTGATAAACTTGGAAACAAAATGGATGAGCTTATCACGGTGTCCAGTCATGTGTTTGGAACACCCGGAGTCTAAATACCAAAGAATAATTTCTACAATCTGCATGAAAAGAAAGAAGAAAAACATATTTACAATAGAGTGGATCCCCAACTTTTGATAGGGTTTCGGGTTGTTAGTGAACCTAAGTGACTCCTAAATAGCTGAACTTTCAAGGTGGAAGTTCTTCATCCCAAAAAAATATCTCAAATCCAAAATCATGTAAATTAAATGGATGACATTTTGTATTTATCATGGATTTAGAGAGTGATCCTCGGGCATTGGCATATCTACGACTTAGTTTAGGACACGGTGCATCAACCGGAATTACTGTGGTTGTTAGGATGTGTCCAGAAGGAACAACTATGGCAGACGTGTCATTAGAAGAAGAAGAGGGCACGATTTTCCTACCAAGTTAAATGTCCTACCAGTTGGTATCTATTTAAGACCCACAGTTTTAAAGATCCGTCCTGTTGGTTTCAATTCTCTTTTAACTTTTTGTTTTGTAGATTTAGCCATTTTACTTTTTTGCATTTTCTTAAGATATTGAACAACACAAGCATCATGATTTGCAGAAAACAAACATTCATTACAAGATAAGCAAATAGTATCAGAATTCTTTGACAAAGCAACATTCTTAACATTCGCATTACAATATGAAACATGATTGTTCTTATTAGAACTAGACTTAAACTTCCTATGGCGGGCTTCTACTTTATTCTTTATGCTTTTACTTGATTATTGCGGGATCTTATCATTCTTTGTATTGCTTCTAGGCTTTGATCTGCTAGCATTAGTAGAGCTTACTCTTCCTATAGAAGGCACGATAGTGTTTCAGTTTACGAGTTGGTAATAGTGTTTTGCTTTTACCGTTATGTCTTTTGTGATTGTCTCGATTGTCTATTTCATTCTAGATGCATCTACATAAGGCTTATTGGTCATTCTATAGCTTGTAGCAGGAGCCTACTTTTTATTCCCGCTTTAAGTGAAACGGCAAGAGGCACTAACATACACTAACAATTCTTGAATTCACGCAGCAAACTTGGAGGCATAACCTATATCTTCATCTAAGGTTTTATGCTACTTGTTCTAATGTTTTTTGTAGTGTGCTAACATGCTCCTTAGTAACTTTTAGATAATTCGCGATGCACAACCTATCTGTTCTTAAAGTACGCGTTGATCGGTTCAGACTCAATCAAGCAAACCTGGGGCAAGAACTTTTGTGATTTTTCAATTATCTTCTTGGTAGTCAAGTGTGAAGTGACTGATTTTGATAAATCATTTTTCTCAACAACTTTAGGAATAACCTTTGATTTAGGAAAGGAGTTATAAATAAAGTTTAGTTCCCCGAAGTTAAAGGTGTAGAACACTTAGTATTCACACTTGTACAGAATTATTTGTTTGAGATTCAGAAACCTTCCTTTTAACTATGCTTTAACTTGTTATTTTCATATCTCATCATTAAGTTTTGTTGCAAAGAGTCAGTTTGTCGTTTTCATTTTTACCCGGTCAGCTTGATGACACATACAGCTTTTATATTTAACTTAATTTGTTCTCTTTCTTTAACTAAGGGAAGAAACCTAAAATCTGGACATGTTTCCTCTTCTATTTTTGACATCCTTTTAGAATCAAAAACACGTAATTCACACTGAGGTTTTGACTTTTTGTCTAAATAGATGTTGAAACTCATTGATTACGTGGTACTTGTCTTTGCAACTTTACACTTTTAGAATCATTTGTTTTAAAAAGATTAATTATTGATTTTTTAACCAAAAAGTGTTTATTTTCGTACTGCTGACAGGCTTATTAAGAATCATTAGGTTCTTTGTGATTTTGAAAAAGCAATATCAAGAGTTAATGTTGTATTCCTTAAGTTTTGCAAAACAATTATCTTAATTCACTTAAAGCTTTTTTGATTCTTGAATATCTAAAGCACAAGTCCGAACTTTTACACTTTCCATAATTATCAACTTCATTCAACGAACACAAGTAAGTGCACATAATATCACTAGCGATATTTTCTTCTAAGAGTTGATCGTTGTTGATTCAAAGTTGTTTCTTTTCGATTTCAAAAGATTTTTTTGCCACAGAACATTGATCAACCTCGTCTTCCATTTGTTTAAAAATATATTTCATTTCTTTAACCTCTATAATAAAGCCTTTTTCAAAAAATTTGAAAGTTTCTTTTAGATTTTCAGAAAATGGTATGACATCTTCGTTAAAAGCACCTTTTATATCCAATTGCTCCTAACTACCAATCTCACGAGGAGACAACGTAGTTCATCTCTTGATGCATTCATCGAACTTAGTGAGAAGATCTCGTGCATTGTTTAAGTTCCTGAGAATTTGACTAGTTGATGGGAGTTTTTTAGGAAAAACTTTGGGTTTTGAAACAGTGACAGGAGGACTTGGTATTGAAGACCAATAAAGTTGTTCTGCCAAAAATTGTGTTTGTGGAACAAAAATCTCATAAAGTTTGTTTAATTTGGAGTAATCAATCGGTTTAGTATTAACAACGGTTTGTTTTTCAAGCATTTCAATCGACTCTCTTCAACAAGTATCAAAGTTTCCCCAGAATCACACACAGATACATGATTATGTCCTTTAGCAATCAACACATGTCCATTATATAATGCAGGTTGTTTCCGTCGAGCTTGAGAAAGATACAAAGAATTTTGATAACCAAGAGTTGTCTTGTGTGTTTCATCGTAAAAATTTTAGGGTTTGGTTAGCATATGCATAGTTTGAGCAGATTGACCCATTTTAAAAACAATGTTTTCAAGTTCCTTTTTCACTTTTTCCAAATCCACAATTTCACTTATGTTCTTTTCATACTTTACAGACGACTCTTGTTTGAGTGTTTCAAAATTCTTCTTTAGAAAAGCAATGTGATTATTTAAATCATTCATTTGTGTTTCTTAAGAAAAAACTTGTTTTACAAAATCTTTTACTTTTCTATTATGATCATTAATGATTGTGTATAATTCACGATTTAGATATGCTTCTTGTTCAGAATGACCATCTTTAACTGCATATCCTAAAACTCTGACTCTGTCTTTGTATCATTCAAGCTCGCTGGTTAATGATTCAATTTCACTTTTTAACTCTTGATTTACCTTGTTAAAGTTTTCTACCTGAGATTTCATTTGTTCAATTACAGACAACATCATATCATTCTTTTGTATAAGAGGAGGAACATAGTTATCTGCATCATCTCTAATAATGAGCATATAATCAATATAAGAAATAACATCACTATTATCCTTAAGCTCATCATATGACTCATTAGTAGATACGATGTTTTTAATATATCACAACTCTTGTATATTAGAATTAAGCACATCAGAATCATGATAGGTGTCATAATGAGGTACCTCAGAGAGTGTGTCAGAATCATAACGAGGTGCAACCGTGTCATCATTAAAAGAACCAACAGGAGAAAATTTGCCATGAAGATTGCAATTTCTGTTACTTCATCACCACAGTCTGAATCATATGCATCAATGTGGTCTGCCTTGAAATTTGTTGTAGCTTGTAACTGGAGATCCTCACAGTCATTAGTTTTTTCCAAACTGTCCGCTAAGAAATCTTGTTGCACTTCATCCAATACAACTCATGCTTCTTGTGCTTGAGCAAGTAGCATCTTTTCCTTAAACTATTCAGAATCTTTCAAACCCTTTTCGCTTGGCAGTTGACTGGCTTTGACCATATGACCTTCACCTTTATAGTCATAACATCTGAATTCCCTTTGCCCCTGTATAACTCAACTACATTTATAATCTCCTTGTCACCTAAAGCATAACATTACCAGCATTGCCTGCATAACCTTGAGACTGTCTACCTTGAACATTCTGAATCGTAACTTGGCCGTTTTGAATTGTAGCTTGAGTTCTTAGATTAGACAATGTTCGAAGTTGGTTATTCATGGGAGAAAATTTTGAGTGGTACAATTGATTAAAAGTTACTTTGTGAATATTTCTTGCTTGTTTAGCTATAGTGATAAACCTACTCCACTCGGGTTGAAGATGATTCACAAACTCCACTATCGATGTTGATTTTGCATAGGTGTCATAGTCTAGAGCAAAACATGAACATGTCAAATTATTAGTTTAGGCAAATCTCAGATAAGTAAGAGTGGATTGATATCTCCCATTGCTCAGATGTGAACTTATCAAAATCATCATATAGCATAGGACTCATGTTTCTCGCTTGGTTATTTGTGTGGCCTTCCAAAATGTTCTTTGGAGATTTGAAGAATTCAACTAGCGAATCCAGAAGAGAGTATGTAACTAACTATGATGTCACTGTCATAATGTTAAACTATCGCCTCCTATAAGTTCTTCAAGTCATTCTTTACGTACGGAATGTCGGTAACTGTCACATGAAAACAACCCCTATCAGGCGGTCGGAAACACGAGAATACGACAGTAATGATTTACATTGGGCTGAGGGAAAGATACATAGAATCCTGCCATACATTGTTTGCAAAAAGTTTATTTACAAAAGTTTACAAATTTCACGACCTTAAAAAAGTCAAACATATGTCCTTCAATAAACTCCCAAATGTACTCATCTTTGATCCCCAATACTTTACATTTACCTTTGTTAATAACACAACTGAAAATGATACTCGAAAACGTCAATAATAATGTTGGTGAGCTCGTAGGTTTGACCTTAAACCCACATTTGCGGCCAATATTTTCAAACATTGGTAACAATTATGCAATATGACAATGAATATATGCAAACTAACCCATGACTTAGCATCCCCGATAATCATGTACGATGTTGGGAATAAATCTTCACAAGTTAGTACTTCTAGTTCAAGAGATTAATACTAGGCTGGCTGGATTATAACTAACATTACTTAACCTGAGTTAGTACTACTAGTACAATATTAGTACTTGGTCTAGTGGTTTGATTTAATTTACAGTCAAGAAGATTAATACTATTAAGGAAGACTGAAGACTTAAGACTGCATGAAGATAAAGATGTGTGAAGAGATATGCATGGACTTATTCAAGGTGTATATTCTATAAAGATAGAAAGATATGTATATATTTAGAATTATAGAAGATCTTAAAAGATTTTAGTTAATCTAGTAAAGACTCCCATGGTGTATAGAAATTGATGATCCTAGGTGGATGTTGGGAATAGATATCAAATCTAATTAGAGTTAAAACTTTTGCATGCTTCAAGGTTGTAAACCCTAGTACTAGACAGAGTACTCTTAATATTGATCATAATAATATTGAAGCTTTTGGTTACATCTTGTGTTCATTCATATTTATTGTTTCATTGATATTACATCTAGAGTATGAAAAGGTGTAGATTCCTCAAATACTTTTATATATACACACAAAGTCCTCTACTATATGTTATTTTGGATTTACCCAAGGAAACATACTCTTTATCAAGCAAAAGAATCGATCAAAGGGTTGGGATCGAACAAGTGGTATCAGAGCTTTTATCTTTTGAGAAACTTTAGATCTATAAGTCAAAGGAATTTAATCTGCAATAGAATAAATAACTACTACAAGTCTTACCGCAAACTCAAACTAGGCTGAGTATGAGATGTGGGTGATGAGAAACAATAAGTACATCCAGGTACAAAGGATAATGCTTTATATAATGGTATTCATAGAAAATGGTGAACTCATAGGTAACATACCAAAAACATACACAATAGAATGGTGTCTCATTTACAAAGATGTCAATACCAAAAGGGGGGGGGGAACAACTATCAACAAGCTGAGAAGAAACTACAACAAAAAGAATGATGTGAAGGCTAAAATCATTTATCTCAGGCTCTTCCCTATGAACATCAGCTTACTTTTAGTCAGTGACAATGAAGGGCTAAACAATGTTTCTCTCTATGAAATGCACGAATTTAGGTAATGGAAGAGCCACCAAGAAAACACAGAAAGAAAACACAGAAGACACTTTTGAAGCAACAATATGAAAATTTTAATGCATCAAGCACAAAGTCACTTGACTCTATCTTTAACAGGCTCCAGAAGCTAGTTAGTAGACTTGCAATTTTGGGTGTGGTTATCACTCAAGAAGACCTAAATTCAAAGTTTTTGAGAAGCTTGCCTCCTGAGTGGAATACTCATGTAGTAGTTTGGATTAATAAGCCTGATATTGAAACAACGAGTATTGATGATTTGTACAACAATTTCAAAATTGTTGAACAAGATGTAAAGAAATCTGTTGGTGCAAGTACTGGTGCTCAAAACATGGCCTTTATGACTACTCCAAGCACTAGCAGTACTAATGATATTAATACTACTAACTCTGCTTATAAAGTTAGTACTATTAGCTCTAATGTTAACACTGCTAGTCCTCAAACTAGTTCTGCTAGTCTCAGTGATAATGTTGTGTATACTTTCATGGTTGAGAATCCAAATGGTTCTAATCTCCTACATCCGTACTTAGAGTAAATTCATGAAGATGATCTGGAAGAAATGGATCTGAAGTGGCAACTCTCTTTGTTAAGTATAAGGGCAAAGAGATACTTTCAGAGGACAAGAAAGAAAATTTTCATTAATGGTAATGATACTGCTAGGTATGATAAGACCAAGGTAGTATGTTTCAACTGTTACAAGTTGGGACACTTTGCCAGGGAGTGCAGATCACCAAGGAACAAAGATAGTCAGGTCAGATATCAAGACAACACTAGGAAGCAAGGAAACAATGAAGACACATCTTCAAAGGTAATGTTGGCTATAGATGGTGTTGGTTTTGACTAGAGTGATATGGCAGAATAACAAGTTCAGACAAACATGGCTTTAATGGCATTTTCAGACTTTAAGGTAAACAATGATAAATCTTGCACTAAAACTTGTCTGAAAACCTTTGAAACTCTTAAGAAACAGTATGATGATTTGATTGTTAAGCTTAATCAAACTGAATTTAGAGCAAGTACTTATAAAAGAGGTTTAGCAATTGTTGAAGAATAACTTGTCACATATAGAAAGAATGAGGTTCTTTTTAGTGAAGAAGTTGCAGTTCTTAAAAGAGAAGTAGCTTGCAAAGACTATGAAATAAGTGTGCTTAAAAGTGATTTAGAAAAGGTTAAACAAGAAAAAGAGGGTATTGAATTTAAAATTGAGAAATTTGATAATGCCTCAAAAAGCATAGACAAGTTGTTAGGGAGTCAGATAATTGACAAGAGTAAAAAGGGATTGGGGTATAATGTTGTTCCACCACGCCATCATTTAATTTATAATGCTCCTACAAAACTTGATTTGTCCTATTCTGGTCTTGATGAATTCAAAGAGCCTGAATTTAAAGGTTATGGTCCTAGGAATGATAAACAAGAGTCTAACATTAATTGTGATAAAAAAATCAGATAATTCTAAGGAAAATTCTGATGACTCTTTGGTAAAAGAACAAGTGTCAGAAGATGAGAATAACTCTGTTGAGTCTACTAAATGTTGATAAAGAAACTGTTTTTCATGCTGATAAAAAGATAGAGTTTGTCAAACCTAAGAATAATGAAAAACCAGTTAGAAAGTCAGTTAGGTATGCTGAGATGTATAGATCACAAAAACAAAGGGGGAATCAAATAAATTGGAATGGTCAGAAGTCCAATCAACTAGGAAGTGATTTTGTAATGTATAACAAAGCTTGTTTTGTTTGTGGGAGTTTTAATCATATGCATATTAACTGTCCACACCATCAAAGGAAAAGGATGGTGACTGGAAATAATTACAATAGGGTGGATTATGACTATTATGCCAAAACCTTACACCCTAGTACCCACAGGAGTATGCTTCCAAGAGCAGTTTTGCTGAAATTTGGCCTAACACCACTTAATACTGCTAGGCTATTTATATTGCTCACCCCAAACAAATAGTTCATAGTGCTAGAACAATGACACATTTTTTTAAACAAGCACAATCAACTATTCAGAGGCCCTTTTATAAGAAAACAGCATTAACTAACAGATATTTTAATCAAAAGGTTAACACTGTTAGGCCTAGAGTAGTTAATACTGCTAGGCCATATACAGCACCAGTTAATACTGTCAGGGCATATGGGGTTAATGCTGTTAAGACCTCAGCATGTTGGGTATGGAGACCTACCAGACCTAATGGTGCATCACTTGTTTTCAAGAGACAAAACTACATTGATGCACGAGGCAGATCCAAGTCATTAATGGCTTGGGTCCCCAAAGGAAACTAATTTCCTTGTTTTTATGTGCAAGGCAAGCCACAAATGAATGATAAAGGATTTGTTGACAGTGGATGCTTAAGGCACATGACTGGCAACATAGCTTATCTCTCAGATTTCAAGGAATTTAATGGAGGTTATGTTACATTTGGGGGAGGAGCATATGGTGGAAGAATTTCTGGTAAAGGTACACTTAAAACTGATAGTCTTGATTTTGAAGATGTATACTTTGTCAATGAGTTAAAGTTCAACCTTTTTAGTGTCTCATAGATGTGTGACAAAAAGAACTATGTCCTTTTTACTGACTCTGAATGTCTTGTCTTATCTCCTAATTTTAAGTTGCCTGATGAAAGTCAGATACTTCTTAAAATTCCTAGAAAAGACAATATGTACAGTTTTGATATGAAGAACATTATTTCTAAAGAAAGTTTAACTTGTCTTGTTGCAAAGGCTACATTAGATGAATCAATGTTAATGGCATAGGAGGCTTGGTCATATTAATTCTAAGAATATAAATAAGCTTGTTAAGGAGAATCTCGTAAGAGGTTTGCCTTTAAAACATTTTGAAAATGACCAAACCTGTGTTGCTTGTCTTAAAGGGAAGCAACACAAAGCTTCTTGTAAGTCCAAAGTTCTAAATCCTATTACTAAGCCTTTATTCATGCTACATATGGATTTATTTGGTCCAACCTTTGTGAGTAGCTTAATGCATAAGTAGTATTGCTTAGTAGTCACTGATGATTATAGTAGGTTTACTTATGTTTTCTTTTTAGAAACTAAGGATGAAACATGTGAGATCCTTAAGAACTTTATTAAAGAGATAGAAAACCTAGTGGATAAGAAAGTAAAATTAATCAGATGTGATAATGGGACAGAGTTTAAGAATAAAGTTATGGATGATTTTTGCAAAGTAAAGGGTATTAGGAGGGAATATAGTATAGCTAGGACTCCTCAGCAGAATGGGGTTGTTGAGAGGAGGAATAGGACATTAGTTGAGGCTGCTAGAACCATGTTAGCACACTCTAAGTTACCCACTACATTTTGAGTTGAAGCAGTTAATACTGCTTGCTATGTACCGAATAAGGTCTTAGTAGTCAAGCCTCATAACATGACACCTTATGAACTCTTTAGAGGTTTTAAACCAGCTCTAAGTTTTATGAGACCATTTGGATGTCATGTTACTATTCTTAATACCTTAGACCATTTAGGCAAGTTTGATGGAAAAAGTGATGAAGGTTTCTTTGTTGAATATTCTCTGAGTAGTAAAGCTTTTAGGATATATAACAATAGAACTAGGAAGGTTGAAGAAAGCTTGCATATTAGGTTTTTAGAGAATAAGCCTATGAGAGAAGGGAATGGTCCAAAGTGGCTGTTTGATATTGATTCTCTAACCCAATCTATGAATTATGTACCAGTAGCTGCAGGTACAATCACTAATGAATCTGCAGGTACACAAGGAGATCTTAATGCATGTACATTTATAGGGAAAGAAGGAACTAGTCAAGATTGCATTATGATGCTAATTTGGAAAGATGCTTCATACTTTGATTCATCTTCCAAGGATGATAGTGATGATAAACCACAACCTTCTAGTGATCGTGGAAAGAAGATTGATGAAGGGGTAACTAATGCCAGTGTAGTTGATGATCAAGAAAGACCTGAAAGCAGTACTCTAAATATTAATACTGATGGGCCAAGTATTAATACTGCTAGTGCAAATTTTAGACCTGGTAGTCTAAATATTAATATTGTTAGTCCAACAGTCATTACTATAAGATCAAATTGCTCTCAATCTGTAACAGACATATTTTCTTTGGGAGACAATGCTACACATGAAGCCACTCATGTTGAGTTCTTCAATGATGAAGATGAACCAGAAGTTAATTTGGGAAACATGCCTAATTCCTATGCAGTTTCTACTACTCCTATTACAAGAATCCATAATGATCACCCAATTAAAAATGTGATTGGTGATATATAAATTGGAGTACAGACAAGGAGAATGACAAAGAATACAAATGAACAAGGGTTCATTAGTGCTTTTTATGAAGGGATGACTCATGAAGACCTTCATACTTGTCTCTTTGATTGTTTCCTATCTCAGGAAGAACCAAAAAGAATCACCAAAGCATTAAGTGATCCAGCTTGGGTAGAAGCAATGCAGGAGGAGCTTCTATAGTTTAAACTTCAAAAGGTTTAGATTCTTGTGGATTTGCCTAAAGGTCAAAGAGCCATTGGTACCAAATGGATCTTCAGGAACAAGAAAGATAAAAGAGGCATAGTAATTAGAAACAAAGCAAGGCTTGTTGCTCAAGGACATACTCAAGAAAAAGGCATAGATTATGATGAAGTCTTTGCCCCTGTAGCAAGAATTGAGGCAATAAGGCTGTTCTTAGCTTATGCTTCCTTTATGGCCTTCATGGTGTATCAAATGGATGTGAAGAGTGCTTTCCTTTATGGTCAGATAGAAGAGGAGGTATATGTGTCTCAACCTTCAGGGTTTGAAGATCCTGACTATCCTGACAAAGTCTACAAAGTGGTAAAAGCACTTTATGGTTTGCATCAAGCTCCAAGAGCATGGTATGAAACCTTGGCCAACTATCTGTTGGGCAATGGGTTTCAAAGAGGGAAGATTGATCAGACATTGTTTATCAAGAAGCAAAAAGGAGATATTTTGCTTGTTCAAATCTATGTTGATGATATTATCTTTGGCTATACAAACAAGGAGTTATGTACTGCATTTGAGAAGCTTATAAAGGATAAGTTTCAGATGAGTTCTATGGGAGAACTTACTTTCTTTCTCGGATTACAAGTACAGAAGAAGGAAGATGGAATATTTATCAAACATGATAAATATGTAGATGAGATTTTGAAGAAATTCAACTACTCAGATGTGAAATCTGCTTCTACTCCAGTTGATTTAGAAAGGACTTTAGTAAAAGATGGAGATGCTAATGATGTTGATGAACATCTTTATAGATCTATGATTGGGTCCTTGATGTATCTTACAGCATCTAGATCTGATATCATGTTTGCAGTATGTGCATGTGCCAAATTCCAAGTTACTCTAAAGACATCACATCTCTTAGCTGTAAAGAGAATTTTTAGATACTTGAAAGGCAAACCAACATTAGGTGTTAGATATTAGAAAATCTATGTAAAAGACTTGGTCACCCCGTGTAATGTCTAGCATAGGTTAGCTCGTAGCCTTAATATTAATCGTGTAATTTCCCGGTTTTAATGACTTATGGTGTGGGGTGGGTCTTTACCCCACATGTTAGACGTACTCCATAGGCCGACTTAGAGACACAAAAACTTGTATTTTTTACCCCCTTTATGTGCCATGGGAAGGGGTTGGTTGTTCATTATATGATAAACACACATAAGGTGCATTTTCTCTCACTAGAACTCACTTTCTCTCTCTAAGATAAATTGGCCAACCCCTAAATCATTCATTGTGTAATGATATCTAATATACTACAATTGGTATCAGAGCCCATGGGATGATTAGCTTGATTGTGTGTGCGTTTTCTTGGTTAGATTAGATCAAAAGTTTGGTTTTTGAAGGTTTATGGTCTCATTCTTGACAATTTTTGATTCTCACGTTTGTGGTGTTAAAGTTGGTGTTTTTTAGTTGTTATAGCCTTCTAGGATCAAGTTGTGCAAAAGAAACCAAGCAAAAACGTTCAAAAGGGTGATTTTTAGGTGCTTTTAGGTGGAAAAAGTCGTATTTTTCTTAACTGCGTTTTGTCTCTCTGGCAAAATTCTTCATTGATTTTTGTCTCCTGTGTTTTGTCAGAAAAAGGACACTGCGTTTTGTCATTTTGTGAAGGACAAAAGTACTGCGTTTTGTCTTATTAGGGACTGCGTTTTTACTACTGCGTTTTGTCTCTGCGTTTTATGTCACTTCGTTTTGTCTCAAGATCCTGCGTTTTGTGTCACTGCGTTTTGTCTCAAGGTCCTGCGATTTGTCTATAACAGGTTGAGATTTGTCTCTACGTTTTGCCTAATTGAAGACCCATATTGCGTTTTGCCTAGGAGAGACTCTGTCCATTTCATTTCTTGACTGCGTTTTGTCTCAAGACTTGACTAAGATTTGTCTAAGGCTCTTCATTGCGTTTTGTCTAAGCTTCTTCATTGCGTTTTGTCTAAGCTTCTTCACTGCGTTTTGTCTAAGCTTCTTCACTGCGTTTTGTCTAAGATTCTTCACTGCTTTTTGCCTAAGTCTTATTATCTTTATTACGTCAACCAAACCAAATCATAATTAAACACCATATCACCTAATCTTACAAACAATCATCACTTTTAACATACAATCACTAATCATTGTTCGATCAACTTAATCATTTCATAATTAATTAAGATGGCTAATCTTTCGGAAGACATTCAATGTGCCGGTTCAGATACCCGACCACCTATGCTTGATAGGACTGACTTTGCATCTTAGCAACAACAAATTCGACTGTATTGTCAGGGTAAAGAGAATGGGGTGAACATCTTGAAGTCAATTGATGAAGGACCTTTTCAGATGGGAACATTTCGAAAAACTCTTGCAGAAGGAAATGAGGGTGCCTTACATCTAGGTCCAGAACGACCTCGAGTCTATTCTGACCTATCACCTGAAGATAAGGAAAGGTACAATGCTGACATTCGGGCAACAAACATCCTACTTCAAGGGTTGCCAAAAGATATCTACTCTCTTATCAATCATTACACTGATGCAAAGGACATATGGGACAATGTGAAGATAATCCTGGAAGGTTCAGAATTAACAAAAGAAGACCGTGAATCACAACTGTATGATGACTTCGAACACTTTCGTCAGCACAAAGGAGAGACTATTCATGATTACTATGTCCGGTTTGCCAAACTCATCAACGACATGCGTAACATCAAGATGACCATGTCAAGAATGCAGTTGAATTCTAAGTTTGTTAATAACATGCTGCCAGAATGGGGTAGATTTGTAACAGCAGTGAAACTCAACAAAGGCTTGAGGGACTCCAACTATGATCAACTATATGCTTATCTAAAGCAGCATGAGGCACATGCCAATGAGAACAAAATGCTGTTGGACTGATTTACTCAACATACAGTTGATCCTCTCGCCTTGATATCCAATGTTGCACCTCAGCAGTACAATTTAAAATCATCTACAAATCCATCATCCACATATGTTCCACCGTACTTTGCTGACAACTCTCAAGTTGATTTAGGACTCTCTCCAACGGATAACTTAATTGAGAATTTAACCAACACACTTGCCCTTCTCACCCAATCATACAAAACATATCTTCATCAAACAAACAATCAACTCAGAACTTCATTAAATCCTAGGAACTAAGCCACAGTTCAAGACGGCAGGGTTGTGGTTCAGAATGTTCAGGGTCGACAGAATAGAGGACAGGGTAACAATGCACGGGGTGCAGGTACAGCTGGTTATGGGGGAGCTCAGAACAGAGTCGGGAATGCTAATCCAGGTCAAGCAAGGCAGGTTAAGTGCAACAACTGCAACGGTATAGGCCATATAGCAAGGAACTGCACTCAGCCCAAGCGACCATAGAACTCTAAATACTTCAAAGACAAGATGTTACTGATGCTAGCTCGGGAGAATGAGGTGGCATTAGATGAAGAACAGTTACTATTTCTTGCAGGTGGACAAGTCAACGCTATTGATGAAGATGTAGATGAGCAACCTGTTTAGTATTTAGCACTCAATGTAGATAATATGTTTCAAGCTGATGACTGTGATGCTTTTGATTCTAATGTTGATGAGGCTCCCACATCACAAACTATGTTTATAGCTAATATATCATCTGCAGATCCTATTTATGATGAAGCCAGTCCATCGTATGATTTGGACATTCTATCTGAGGTACACGACCATGATCAATATCATGATGCTGTTTGTGAACATCATGAAGAACACGAGATGCATGACGATGTATAACCAAACTACGTTGTTGACTTACATGCCGATTATACGAGTGATAGTAATATGATTCCGTATGATCAGTATGTAAAGGACAACGCAGTGCCAGTTGTACAAAGCAATGTATCTTCTGTTCCAAATGATGCATACATGATATATAATGATATGTATGAACCTCATGCCTAATCTGTCTCTAAAACAACACGGAACACAGTAGTTGATAATTCACTAACTGCTAAACTTGCAACATATAAGGAACAAGTTGAACTGTATGAAAGACGGGCCAGGTTTGAATTAACAAAAAGAGAACAAAAGATTGATGAACAATTAAGAATAGTTATCACTGACCGCAATATTAAGGAAGAAAATTTGAAAAAGGAACTTCATTCTGTAAAATTGCAACTTGCTTCTACCATCAACCATAACAAGTCAATGGTAGAAGAAGTTACGTCTTTGAAAAAGGATTTTAAACAGAAAGAAAACAAATACCTTGAAGAATTCTTAGACATGAAAGCTTTAAAAGAAAAGGTCGAGGATAAATTATTCAAACAAGACCAGTCTCTTCAAACAGTTCACATGTTGTGTAAACCAAAGCCCTATTATGATGAACTGAATAAGGTAGCTATTGGTTACAAGAACCCTTTATGCCTCACCCGTGCAAAGCAAGTTCAGCATGCTTTATATAATGGTCATGAAATTATCAAAACCAACATGTCCCGGCCATAGTGCACAATTCAGAGGATACCCTAGAGATAGCTAAAATCACTAGGAAGAAAATGAATGCCAAAATGAAAGACTCAGAGTGTGTGCCTCATAAGGTTAAGATTGCACCACCTGATTACTCGAAAAAGAATTATTTAGCGACCTTCACACCACATAAGCAATTGACCCCTAAGCAAATATTTTGGTCTCAAGATCTCATCAAGATGAAAGAAGAAGCTCTCAAAAAGTAGACCACCGCCTCAAGACCAATCAAAGCGTTGACAGTGTATCCACTAAATACACCTGCAATGCTTTTCCCTAGGGTGCTTCTAACAAAAAGTTAAGTGAAAATTAATATTTTTGCACTTATACAACTTTTTTCGGAATTTGTGAAAACCTGTAAAAAGAGAATTACACCAACATGGCTCACTGAAGGGGAAAAGCGTTTTGAACAAACCATGGAATGTTACCTCACCGAGGTCATTCCATTTTCAAAACACTTAAAGAACATTTTGAGGGAATTCAAAAGGCTTTAACTAAAGAAATTAAAGAAATGAAAGATATTTTTGAAGAGATGGAAGCTAAAGTTGACCAAAATGTTGTAAATAGGAAGCACGATGAGATTGAGAGGAAAAATCTTCTTATTGCAAATGATAATTTAATTGCTGATTGCTTGTCCAAAGAAGTGTTTTATATTGCAACGAATTCTGAGCTTACTGTATCTAGATTTACTGAAATGCATGAAGCCCACACCATTGTTCAAACACGTTGTCTGGAACTTGAAGCAGAGCTTTCTAAATTACGGGATAAGGTTAAAAAAGATGATCATACTGAATTAGTAAAATGTTTTTCCAATCTTGAGGTTAATCACTTAAATTTACAGTTAAAGTATCAAAACCTTAAAGAAAGTTTTGGAAACGACCCATCTCCACCCGCTCGAGATACTCCTGATTTTGACTCAGTCTTTGTAATCGAAAAAATGAAAGCTTCCATTCAAGGAAAGGACAACGCCATCAAAAAATTGAGAACGCAAATCTCTCAATTGAAAGAGACCCGTAGTGAAGCAGACCGTACTCTTGATTTCAGGACCGTAGATTTTCAGATCACTCAATTAACTGAAAAAGTCATAGTTCTTCAAGAACAAAATGAGCTTTTTAGGACAGAGAATGAAAATGTTAAACAACATTACAAGGAATTGTACGATTCTATTAAGATCACGCGTGCTAAGCATATAGAACAGACAACGGCCTTGCTAACTGAAAATGAGAATCTGAAAGCCCAAATACATGAAAATCTGAAATGCAACACTAAGGAGTCTGTAAAACCAAGAGTTCTTGCACCCGGTAGGTATGCTATAGATGTTGAACCAATTCCCCCTCACAATAGGAACAACATGGAAGTTCATCTACATTATCTAAAACATCTTAAGGAAAGTGTAGAAACCCTTCGCGAAATAGTAAAGGAAGCTAAGGTTGTAAGACCCTTAGATAGATCAATTGTCTCTGCTTGCCGTTACACTAAACACTCTCAAGAACTCTTAGAATATGCGATTGGCACTTGTCCGAAAGCCTTTAACCAACGAGATAAAAAGCATGCTCCTACCCCTGTAATTAGGAAAAAGCAAGTTACTTTTGAAGAACAATGTGACATGTCAAATAGTAACACACACAAACATGTAGAGCAACTGAACACCCAGAAGACTAATGTCCCTGTGCCTCCTTCTATAGGAGTAAACTGTTGCACCAATGCTAGCGGATCACAGCCTAGGAGCAATACCAAGAAAAATAGGATCTCGCCAGCTAAAGGTATCAACAAGAAGAAAGTAGAAGAACACCCTAGGATAAATAAGTCTAACTTAAGAACCACGAATCGTGTTGATTCGAATTCTGATTCTGTTTACCAAACATGTAACAAATGTTTAATTTATGCAAATCATGATGTGTGTGTGGTTGATTATTTGCAATCTGTTAAGGCATCCCCCTCTATTCATAATGTTGTGAGCAAAGTTAAGAAAGTTTGGAAACCTAAGCAAGCTAGACAAGTATGGAAACTCACAGGCAAAGTGCTTACCAGTGTTGGTCATCAATGGAGACCCACAGGCGGAATATTCACTTTAGGAGAATAGTGCCCTTTAAGTAGGCTCACTAAACCCAAAGTAGCACCTGCTAAGCAAAATGAGAATCAGGCCATTACTTGTGTTAACATATAAGAACCCAACCAAAACTGGGGATCCAACTTTCCAAACTCTCCATCTTCGTCTTTGTCGGTCCAGTCCTAGATAGATCTTTGAGCCCTTTAGGGTTGGTAGAATACTTATGTAATCACAAGCAAACTACAGGAGAGACTCTAACAATAAACTAAAGTTTATGCGGAATATAAACAATAGAGTTAAAGAAGAATAACTAAATAACAATGATCCTCTATGGATCTATATTACTATTAAGAAAAGTGTTTGGTGAAAGTGTGATCTCCAAGGTATACTATGTGGAAGGACTGGGACACAATCTATTTTCTGTCAGATTAATTTTTGTGAACTTGATCTAGAAGTTGCCCTTCCAGAAGCATTCATGCTACGTTTTAAGATACAGATGGTGTCGACTTAAAAAAGATTTGAAGAACATGTTGCCCTTGATCTACTAACCCTTTAGACACCAAAGAAGAAGAGCCCTGTTGAACAATATATCTTCCAAAGGCATAGTTCTGCACCAACTGAACCCTCGAGTCATGATGAATCTTCTTTATTGTATGCGAAACTTGGTCTGACTGATAGTGAGATGGAATCCGATGAGGAAGTGCTTCTTGTGATCAAAAGTAGAGCTCAAGATAAAGGCCAGGCTAGACCAAACCCTGGTGTTTAAGATGAAGGCCAGGCTGGACCAAACCCTGGTGTACAAATGAAGGTAGGCCTCCCGAGATCTCGAAACCCTTCACGCGCAGGACATGACCGAGACAGCGCGCCTCCTCAACCTCAATCAAGTCTTGTTGTTCATGTTGGACCAAACCTTGAACACATGGACTTTGAGGCCACTGATGCTTCAACCCAACAAAATCCTGAGCAAATAGATGAAGGGTTCATTGCGACTGCCTACCCTAAGGTTTAGGAGATTCTTAAGCTAACGGTTGAAGAACATGTGATTCTTGAGGAACCTGCTAGCTCTACAGGGACCTTGTCTTCTCTACAACACCTTACTAAAGACTTCAGATTTGGCGATCAATTCTTCAATGATAAACCTTTTGATGCAGAAAATGAGAAGACAACTGCAGAAACCGAAGCTGAATCAATGGTGTTCGTCACAATCCATCAAGACACGTCTGCAATCCCTCCTATGACATCACAGGTGATTGATTTCATTTCTAGAACCAATTATCCTAATGAATATCGGCCACTACCAGCAACCGTAACCGTAACAGCAACAACAACAACGACAATAACAACTCTTCCTCTACCACCTCAACCACAACAAAGCACCACAAATTCCATCTTGATAAAGCGCATCGGTGAGCTTGAACAACATATGGCGGATCTAGTATAAGCCAACTTAGCCCTGGAGGAAAAGATGGACAAACATGGGTCTCGATTGTACAAATTGGAGAATCTTGATATTCCCCATTCGGTGAGCAAAGCAGTGGATGAAATTGTCACGGATGCTGTTGACTAGGCTATTCAAGCTCCACTCCAGGATTGCTTCAGAGATTTGCCAAAAGCTGACATGAAGAGATATCTTCACCACGCATGTGGAACCAACTCCTATAAAGCTCTATGAGATCACAAGACGTGTTTACGTAGCTCTTCTGGAAAGTCAATAGACCATGATCACTCTAACCAGCTCCTAACTGATTTGGCTGAAGCATGAAGAAAGAAGAAAAAGAGACATGATTCACCAAAAACACCATTTGGGTCTCCACCTCATTAGCCACCCCCTCCTCTACCACCTATAGGTCCATCTAGAACTTTAGGAGCTTCTAGAATTCTAGATCGTCTTAATTGCCACCTCCTCTACCTCCATCCACCAACCAAAGTGATCAGTCAAAAAGCACAGCTGCCCCAAGCTCTTCAAAGACAGCGACTTCAGCTGAATATACGGCTTGGACGACTACTGACATAAGACTTAAGCCATCTGTCTCATCAATTCCTAAAGATCTACATATGGACGCTGATTTGGCTCCTGAAGAATAGGTACATTCGTCTGATGATGACGACATCAAGAATGATCACATTCCTAAGGTGAATTTGAAGCAAGACTGGTGGAAGCCACTTCCTAAGGAAGATAGACCTGCTATACCAGAACCTGTCTGGTCCATTCCATCATCTGACCTGCTTGTCCCAATAAACAACTGGGCATCTGCTCTTGCATCCACCTATGCACCTCCACCAGAGAACTCATTACATGCTTAGACCGATGACATGGCAATCTTTATGGACTGGTTCTGTAAAAAGCAAGGGATCACGGAACTTATACAAAAAGACCTGAAAGGCCTTGCATTTGAATTCGTCAAAGTCTTCCATCCTAATGTAATTTATCTCCAGTACCAAATGGAAGAGTGCCATAAACTCCTCACCGATCAAGTGGATGATGCAATCATCAGGTATAATGTCAGCAAACCACTACCACTAGGTGGTCAGCCAGGGCAAGTCACAATTCAAGCTGACTTCTTCTTTAACAAAGATTTGGAGTATCTAAGATATGGTAGCAAAGGTGGCAGACCTGCGTTGTCAATCTTGAAGATGAAAGCGGCATGTTATCCTGATGTTGGTTTAGAGCAAATGGTACCCGATCAGATGTGGATTGAAGAAGAATGCAAGTATGACATTGCTGCTATGTATGGTATTTCTCACTGGTGGTTCCAAAGATAATGATTCTACATTGACAGACACACATATGAGAGTGACTACAGAGCTGTACGAACTCATATGCGCATTTTAAGTGTTGTCAGAATTGAAGTTTTCTCCTTATATAGGTACGATTACATGAAGACGATCGTCCTTCGTAGGGCTGATCTTAATGAATATATTATTGCGGAAAGGGACTTTAAATATCTGTACCCGAGTGACTTTGAAGGTCTGTACTTATTGAATCTTCAAGGTCATCTGAACCATCTTCCACCTAAAGATAAGAAGATTCTCTCTACTGCAGTCAACTTATGGATCAGAAACTTGGTTATCAGACAACGGGTAGAAGACTTCCAACTGGGGATTGAGAGCTACCAGACTCAGCTAAACCTCACCAAACCTCGATTGGATGCAACTGGTTTTGAGTTCAAGCACGACTTCACCGTAATTGACTCTCCAAGAGCCGTTACATTTAGGGATAAATATGGGGTTCAGATGATCATGCGCTTCAATGAGATCCACAAGTTCAGCGACGGTACTCTGCAACAGATTGATGAGGCATTGGACTACCGGGTCAAGGAATTCAAGGTCAACAGTATGAATTCGGGTTTGAACACACGGTTTCGGACAAGGAAAGATGTTGAAAGAAGCAAGGAGTTCATGTTTACCATTCAGAAACAGCTTAAGACAAGGAGGATCTTCCGTAACCTGGAAAGCTTTGTTGGTGGACGAATAAGAGAAGGAGACTACAGACTTCTGCAGCGAACTGAATGATCACATCATCTCTGCAATTAAGATCCATCTTTTGTAGGGTATATTTCTATATGTTGTTATAATATGTACATTATAAAGTAGTGATTAAGACGTGTTTTGTATCAGTTTATTTGGTTTTATGAGTTTGTGTCAAATTTTGAAACCATTAGAACAAACTCATAATAACTGACACGAAATATGTCCCTCACTAATTGAGGGGGTGCATGAATATGTTCCATTATTGACTAGAATAAATCAGACACGTTTTCTCCTAAATTTTCCTAACTTAAATCAATTGAGATCTAAAATCTCAACGGGTTTGCTATTTTTGATCGGGGAGAGAATGTGATTTTAATATGAAAATCTGATAGAAATGTGATCTCTTTAGATCACAGTTAGGCTCTCCCTATTGCTAAAAGCTTCTTTCGAATATCGATGCACATATTGAGGGGGAGCGAATGGTGTATGATGGCAATTGTAGAAATACCAAAGACCGACCCTGTAATTACTTTATCGAAGTTATAAGGATGATAAGGTTAGGTACTCGTTCCCATGATCCTGCCAGAGCCGGAGGGATCTACCCAGGGACAATTCACTAGTTAGTGTAGAAGTCCTTAGGTATGATTAAAAAGGAGTAATGTGAGAATAAGGGAATAGTGCGGACTGAGATGGAGCTAGTACTGGAACATACCCAACAAGGTGCTAGTAATGAAGTCTCGGTAAGCACTGAAGGGGTTAAAGAATGAAAAGAATGTTAAGATAAGGGTGAAAGAAAGAGCCCTCCTTAAACATTAGGCAGAAACTGGGTCACTACATATGCTGTCAGAATCACATGGTTGATTGTTGACATGAGACAAGTATAAGGACCAGAGTGATACGCTGGGGCTACAACCTTCCCTAAACCACTCAAGATCCCTCAAAGGATTCTTGTTTCATTTCTCATGGAGATCAATACATTTCTATCATCTATCTCACTCCGAGTTAGATGATATTGAAAAGGTGGCAGTCTGCTCCAGCCTCCGACTACTTAAAACCAAAAATGCACTATTGAGTCTAGAGCCATGAGATCATCCACATATCTCGTTAGGACACTAATTCATAATATACTTGTTCATCACACACTGTGATAACAAGTAAGTTCTTAAGAGTCCTACGCATTATCCTCGTAGTATTGCCAGAACATCCGAGTTAGTGATACGTATTGTACTCACAAATGAAGATGAAATCCTTAGAGAAACCATCAAACAAGCTCTTGGTAGGTGACATGTGAGATCCATTATGGATTAAACTTGTGACAAATGGAAAGCAACGATGGTGCGACTCTCTATGAGTCAAACTTGTTCTAGATAGTGAATTGACGAATAGTTTTTTTGGAAAACCTTTCGATGTGCTCAACAACTGATTTTTCGAGCACATTGACTGTGTATACCTTTCAAAACAAACATGTTTCTAATGAAATTTGATTTTATGTCATAAAACCGTCGATGGGTCACAAAAACTATTTTCTGAGTGACACGCGACTGATTTTCAAATCAATTTCTCATTAATCAGTGGGTTCATAATTCACTGGTTCACTCACTCCGTGTTTTGTCTGCTTTGAGATGCTCCGGTATGAGAACATGCTTAGTATGATGACTCTGACAATTACTTGTTAAGAAGACTCATTACTACAAGCTGGAAATTCCTGTCAAGGAGAATTTCCTTTAAAGGGGATTCTACCTGATCACAGGTCGGTCCTCACGGATCCGAAGGTTAATCCAACCACACCGGGCGAATGACAAAGCCATATTCGTCCCCCAACTTTATTGCTAACTGTTTTGTTTTAGATTCATATAAAGATGGACGTGGTTGTACCTGATTCCAGCAGAGACATATCAATTCACTGCCCCATGCTCATGCTTCATCAATTCTATTAAAGACATCATGGTAACTATATGACCTACTTTACAGCTTCCGCAACTCTGATGCGTGCTATTATAATCTAGAAAAGTGTGAGCATGCCGGTCCGAAGGTCATGACATCACATGGAGGCAATACTACCACAAGGATGATTTGGAGATTTACTGTAGATGATGATCTCAAAGAAAACTCAAAGATCACACAAGTCTAAGGAACAAAGCTCAAAGATTACTACTTACAGTACAGAGACTAATCTTGAAGAATCAAAAGACTACGAGCCAGAGTCAAAGATCAACTCATAGATTGCTAGGATTTAATTTGTATTTTCTGGGGTGACCTCCCTTAGGGGGAGATTGTTAGATATTAGAAAATCCATGTAAAAGACTCGGACACCCCGTGTAATGTCTAGCATAGGTTAGCTCGTAACCTTAATATTAATTGTGTAATTACCGTATGACTTATGGTGTTGGGCCGGGTCTTTACCCATATGTTAGCCCACTCTATAGCCCACTTAGGGACACAAAACACTTGTATTTATACCCCCTTTCTAGCCATGGGAAGGGGTTGGTTGTTCATTATACGATAAACACACATAAGGTGTATTTTCTCTCACTAGAACTCATTTTCTCTCTCTAAGATAAATTGGCCAACCCCTAAATCATTCATTGTGTTATGATATCCAATATACTACATTAGGCCTTTGGTATTCTAGAAATTCTCCATTTGAACTAGTTGCTTATATTGATAGTGACTATGCTAGAGCAACTCAAGATAGGAAGTCAACAACTAGAGGTTGTCAGTTTTTGGGAAGCAGGTTGATATCATGGCAGTGCAAGAAGCAAACTGTGGTTGCCACATCTATAATTGAAGCTCAATATGTGGCTGCTGCTAGTTGATGTGGACAAGTACTCTGGATTCAAAACCAATTACTGGATTATGGGTATAATTTCATGAATACTATGATTCACATTGATAATAACAGTACTATCTGCATTATTGAAAATCCTGTTCAGCATTGTAAAACAAAACATATAGAGATTAGGCATCATTTTATAAGAGATTGCAATGCTAAAAAGTTAATTCAAATGGTTAAAATTGATACTGAGAATAATGTTGTAGATATTCTTACAAAAGGTTTTGATGCTGGAAGGTTTCAGTACTTGGTCTCAAGTATTGGAATGGTTAATCCTTAATATCTAAATCTCTTTATGTCTTTGTAAAGTTTTGTAAAGGATTAGTACTGTTAGTTGTATCCATTAGTACTGCTAAGTATAACTAGTAGTGTTAATTATACTTAATACTGCTACTTAATACTGCTAGTTAAAACTGTTAGTCAAAATTAATACTGCTAAACAAGAAAATGCTTTAAATTGTGTTTTTCTTGCTTTTTGACTAACACTTGCAGGATAAGCAAGCAGTATGATTGAATTTGATTATACCAATTGTGAAGCATTGCTTGAGGGGAGGTTTAGTATGCTCATAAACAGTAAAGAATGAATGGAAGGACATGTTACATCAGACAAAAGTGTCAAACACATAGACAAGTCAAAAGAGGTCGGGATACTAAGGTACCTCAGTCTGGTGGTCCCCTGAAAAAGGTTGGTGATGAGGCTGTCCATAAGGAGTTGGGTGACAAAATGGAAAGGGCTGCCACTACTGCTTCTAGCTTAGAAGCAGAGCTGGAAAGTGGTAACATTAATAAGACTCAATCCATGGCAACACTTAATGAGCCAAGTCCTTAAGGAATTGGTTCAGGTAGTGGTCCCAGGTGCCACGTTACCATATTGGAGATGTAGATGCTCAAACTAGGTTTGAGGCTGCATCTAAAAGTCTAATGATCCACCTCTCTTAAGAATCAACACACTTGGAAGTGGGGAGGACATTATGAAACTAATGGAATTGATGGCACATTATACAAAACTGTCTGAATTGGTAAGGAAAAAGAAAAGAGAGATGTTGTGAGATCAAAAATAGAAAGAGAGATGTGTGAACCAAAAAACAGAAAAGAGTGAATCGGTGAGCAAAAAGAATTGAGAGATACTGTGAGCTTAAAAACATAAAGAGAGATTGTAAGAGTCAAAATTGGTGATGGGAAAGCTTTTTGGACGAACTTGAAGTTAAAACTGGTCTCTCCAAGTTAGTACTGCTAGGCACTACTTAGTACTATTGGGAATTACTTAGTACTGATGGCCATGTTTTAGTACTACTGGGCTTAGAGTTAGTACTGCTAGGCTAAATTTAGTACTGCTAGGTGACCGTTAGTACTGTTTGAGGCATAACAAATTTTCCTTCACTAAATATAGTCGTTGCCAAATTTCCGCCAACTACCTAGCCTATAGGGTTTGACTAATTGGAGAATTCATGATCTTTCTATAAATTAGTAAGATTTCTTCAAGATAAATACAAATCTTATTTAGTCGGTGCAATTTAAAACCTTAATTACTCTCTCTTATCATAATTACCTCTACCAAACACTCATACTACCATCCACGACCATATCCCAGAATCTTACTTAACTTTCTCTTCATCATAATGGCTAATTTAGAATTTTGCGACAAGCACAACATGGTTGCCTACTTATAGAAGTCAGAAGGAAGTGAAGGGTTTCATCAAATCATTGATTTTCTCACTATAAGCCACATCAAGTATGCTCTCACTGAAAGCCTAACCATTTATGCTTCTCTTATAGACCAATTTTGGCAAACTATTGCTTTAAGCATAATTGAGGATGAAGTCATGGGTATTACTGCTACCATAGATAGGAAAGTCAAGGTGTTAGTTTCTGAGGCCTCCATAAGAAGACATCTCAAGCTTGAAGATGCTGATGGTATTAGGACTCTCCATACTGCAGAAATTTTTAAGCAACTTACTCTTATGGGGTATCTAACTACTTCTGATAGCCTAACTTTTCAAAAGGGACACTTTTCCCCTCAGTGAAAATTCTTAATTCATACCATTCTCCACTGCTTGAGTCCTAAGAAAACTTCTTTGGAGCAGTATAGTAGCAATATAGCTACTGCTATCATTTGCCTGGCAACAAACAGAACCTTTAACTTTTCCAACATTATTTTTAAGGCCATGGTAAAGAACTTGGATAGTAAGATAAAGTTCTTGATGTATCCCAGATTCATGAAAATCTTTTTGAACAAACACCAAAGACTTTTTCTACCCTATAAAAGAACCTATCCTACTCCTATCGTTACACAAAAACTGTTCAGCAACATGAAAAGAGCCTCCAAGGGATATTCTGGGGTGGTTACTCCATTGTTTCAAATAATGCTAGTTCAGGATCAGGGTGAAGGACCAACAATCCCAATTGTGTCCCATCACACACCTACTATTGGTCTAAGAAGCAAGACTTCTTGCAGAACAAGAAGAACTTCTTAGACTATAACAGGAACAAGAGAATTATGATTTTGAAAAAGCCATGGAATTGCAAAAGCTTATGATATTGATTAGAGTGATCCAATTGTGCTTAGATATCATGCACTTCAGAATAGAGCCTTCTCTAAAGCTGAAGTAAGGAAGAACATGTGTACCTATTTGAAGAATCAGGGAGGATACAAGATGAGTCACTTCAAAGAAATGAGCTATGAAGATATTAGACCTATATTTGAAAGAGTATGGGATCAAATTAATGCTTTTATACCTAAGGATTCTGATATTGAGAAGGAAGTAATGAAGAGATCTAGATTTGTTCAAAAGCAACCTGCTGGAGAAGAAAAGGAAAAGAAAAAGGATGCAGAATCTTCAAAACAAGTTGAAGAAGAGATAGTTTAACAAGAAGATGTTGTGGCTGAACTAGTTGTGAAAGAAAGATCTGAGAAAGCTAGAGGAATACTGAAAAGGAAGACTTCAAAAGCTAGAAAAGACAAGAACAAAAGACAGAAGAAATAGGATGATCTAGAAAAACTTACACTCATGGAGTATGTAGAAGTTTTCTAACTCTGAAGAAGTAATTAATGTGACCCCATTGGCTGTTAAATCTCCAATAGTTAGCTGGAAATCTTATTGCAAAGGAGATGTAGGATATTATGAGATACACAGGGCAGATGGAAGTTACAAGACTTATGTGTTCTTCAGTGAGATGTTAAATGATTTTGATAGAGATGATTTGATTATGTTGTGCAGACTTTTTAATGAGAAGTATGCATCTACAAGACTAGGTTTTGATGATCTAATGCTCTGGGAGATATGAAGATCATGTTTGAACCAGATGAAAATGATAAAGTCTAGAAAAATCATAACAGTCAAGAGTTGATAGAATGGAAACTCTATGATTCTTGTGGGGTTCACTCTTTGATGTTGAGAAAAGTAACTAAGCATTCATATGCTAGTTGAGAAGAAGTATCCACTTCCACAGGATACACTTACAAGAATGCTTCAATGGAAACTTCATTTGAATAATGATGTCACTGAGATGGCATATGAGCTTTTAAGGTTTATAAGGTCTCAACTTCAAAATTAGAAGAATTTTTGAAAGAATCCTTCCAGAAAGGTTTAATTTAAGAACCTTGATGATTTGAAGGTAAAGTGTTAGTACTGCTTAAGTCATAACTGGCAATATAAACCAGTTAGTACTGCTAGAAGAATGTTAGTACTGCTATGTATA
>BQNB010058576.1:0-37707 GCA_026074375.1 Tanacetum coccineum | reverse complement strand
CTAGACCACTTAATTCCCAACAATCCTCCCCTAAACTTGAACTTCACTTGTTAACTTCAAGTTTCTTTAATTTTCTTCAGCTTGAGCTTTTGAGGATTGTATAACGCTTCTCTTTAATGATGATCCGCTTGTTGTTCATTTGAAAACAGATCATACTTTGGCTTTTAATATTTAATAACATCTCATCACTTCTGCATCACAACTACACATCAACATCTAACTAAGTTGGCTTTGTAGTTTTTGGCAAACTACCAGCCATCAACGGATTTGATATGTCTTTACCATGAGCCGTTTGCTATGGACTAGTCAATTCTTTATTGCAATAACAAGGTGCATTGATAACCTTATAGTTTTTAGCAAACTATCAGCTATAAACAGATTTGGGATCTCTTTACCAGTAGTCGTTTGCTCTAGAGTAGCCAATACTCTAGTGCAATACTATGGTGCATTGATTACCATGCAGTTTTTGGTAAACTGTTAACCATTAACGAATTTGAGAAGTCTTTACCAAAGTCATTTGCTTTGGACTAGCCAGTTCTTGATGTCTGTTAGACATGGTGAACTGATGACCATTTGTTGTGTGGTTGCTAAACCAACACTAAAACAATCCTTCTCAACTCCATTGTAGCTTCCAGATACCCAAATCATACTTGTAGCTCCATTATAATCTTAAGGCAGCTTGCTTCTCAATCATTTTCAAAAGTTGATAGCAAACTTCATCCATTGTTCCATTCTAGAGAGCTTCATTTTCAGCATCACTTGGCAAGCTCTATTGACAATGGAATACTTTCTAACCGCAAACAAAAATATAGAGCATGCCTCCAAAGATAAACAAACAACATCACATTTATCATAATACCTCAAACTAACCATCATTTGTATGAAGAGGATAAGCCTCCAAATAGCATCTTCATTGAGAGGATGACCAAACAAAGAGCCCCGATATCACACCAAAGCACTCTGTCATAAGCCAACTACATGACAATTAAGTTCCATATACTTCAATACCACCTGAACAACTCTATAATAACCCTCTCTTGTGAATCCATAACCATAGCTCCAAAGCTCAGTAACTTAATCTAGCTCCATTAGCTCCTCAATATCAGATAAATACTACATTGACTCATGCTAAATATCTCTAATTAACCACACTATCAAATTTTTGTAGTCAAAGGAGAATGCATTTCATAGCCACTGCTGATCCACTTTATCAGTCCTCTGAATCATCATAAGCACTCTTGTCAACATTTATACCTTTTCTAGCCTTTTGCTTCTTCTTTTTTTCGTGTTCTTTTTACTGGCTCTTCTTCCTTTACTTCAGCAACTTTGTCTCCTATAGCTGGAACATCTTTATCATCAAACCTTTGTTTCTTTGAAGTCTTTGTCTGAAGCTCTTCTCCATATCTTTTCAATTTTGCCTTTGTAGCTTCAAGATTTATAGGAACAAAAGTGTCAATCTGCTGAACTAACTTATCAAACTCTTCTTTAATTTCTTCAAACTTCAACTTCTTTAACTGAGAAAGCTTCCAAGTTCCTTGATTCTTAAAGTTTGAACATATATATTCTTAACTGGACTGAGTCCTGGGTTGTTTCTCTTTTGCCTTAGCTCTTTCCTCTGCAAAGTGTTTCTGTTTCTTGATTCCCATTTCTGCCATTCTTTTTGCAAAATCTTGTTCAGGCAAATCCTTTCCCAACACATCTTTTGTCAACTCTGCATTTGCTTCTAGCTTGGCTTTAATAACATCCCAGTCTTCTTCAGTATAAAATTGAGCTTCAAATTGAACTTGAGCTTTTCTTTTCTTTTGTTGTTCTGATAAAGCTTCCTCTTCTGCCATTCTTTTAGCTACCATTTTATCTAAATGAATCTGCTTTGCAACTTCTTCATCCAATTAAGCGTGCAACTTTATAGCCTCTACCAATCTAGCTTCCTCTTGTCCTCAATTTGTTCAATTAGTTTTTTATGAGAACCTGGATACCTCTCAACCATTGGAGCCTTTCCTTCCCTTTGACCCCTTTTACTAGCAGTACCAGAATCAACTTTAGTACTACCAGTATTAACATCTTTAATACCAGTATTAATCTCTTCTTCAGCATCTAATCCAATATTAATATTCTTAGCCACTGACCTTGCTCTCCTCCTATATCTCTTGCCCTTATCAGTTGATTTTTCCTTGCCAACACCCAAAACAACCTTGACAAGTTTAGCTGCCTCCAAGATTGTAGACTGATCTTCTTCTTGAGCCCCCCAAAGCTTATTTTTGTAGGAGTAACAAAATATGTTGACTTCTCTTTCATGGATTCTTTAACCAAAGAAACTAGAGGATCATCATCAATATCCTGAATTTTCCTCCCCTGATCCTCTGATTCTTCACCCTCTGATTCAGATATGAGTACTTTCTTGGATTTCCTCTTCAAAGCTTTTTCCAGATATTTCACCTTCTTTACCAATTTGAGCACAGCATTCCCTAGTGTCTGCTTGGTGTCCTTCAACCCTTTCTCCAAACTATTAATCCTGGTCACTAAGGTAGGTACAAGCACCATCAATTCTTTAAGTTGCATACTATCCTCAACACTTCCTGATGTATTACCTTCAGGGAGCAGTGCTTCATAGGACCTAGGTGGTGAAAAATGAGGTGGTAAAAAAGGTGGTGATTGATGTGGTGAATGAGGTGATAAATGAGGTGGTGAATGAGGTGGTGATTGAAGTGGTGAATGAGGTGGTGAATGATGTGGTGGTGATGGAATAGGTGATGGAATAGGTGGTTGGGATGTGGATGATATTGGATCAACATGTGTGTGATGGGGTTCAGCTGGTGGTGCTGAGCCTTCACCTTGATCCACAGCTGCCCCTGCCAACATAGCAGGCAGCAATGGTACAATATCCCCTGCATAACCCCTTTTCATGTTTGCAAAAAGTTTTTTGGTCAAAGTTGGGGCTAAATACATTCCTTTATTTTCAGTTGTAATATCCAAAATAATTTGTAAAAACCTTGGATACATTAAAAATTTTGAATTACTCTCTAAGTTATGAACCATCCCATCAAAAATCATTTTAGAAAAATTATAAACCCTATTGCTAGATAGACAGATTAATGCAGTAGCAATAGTACTACCAAATTGATCCAATCCACCAGACTTAGGGCTTAAGCAGTGTAAAATATGATAGATTAAAAAATTTCCATTAGGGTGTAAAATTCCTTTTCCAAAAAGTTAATTTACCCTCAGTAACATACCCCAATGTGGCTAATCTAGCATATATTTCAGCATCAGATAAATTATGTATTCCTGTTGCATCTGCCAATTGAAGTTTACTTCTAACTGATGCCTCAGTAATAGTATACTCTTTAGAGTCTATAAATGATACTAATTGTTGAGTCCCATTAGCAAGTGTTCTGACTGTGGCAGTTTGCCAGAACTGTTTGACTAGGGAGTCATAGATAGTTAGATTATGAGTTAAGGCATACCTGAGGGATGTACCTTTAAGGAAATCTACTACCTCAGTGAAACCAAGACTTTCATTTGGTTTCTTCAGGAAAGCGGCCATATTATGCTTGTCTGAGTACTTTAGGTTGGCCATATGAACTCGTTGATGAACAGAAATCGTAAGGATGTAAATTTTAATCCTGGGTTTGATACGAGTGAATTACTAAGTGCTGGTAGAGAGAGAGGGAATTGAGTTTTTATCAATGAATAACAAGGTTTCTTATTGGACCATGTGTAAAAGAAGTTTCTTTTAGAGTAAAGAAAGATATTTTATTGAAGAAAGTGCAATAATTATCCAAATAGAAATCCTATGTTAGAAGTACGCGCCGTAAAAATCTCTAACTTTAATATTTAAAATAAGAAAAGTCAATTTTCCGTCACCAGCACCAATGGTCATCTACCAGTATTAAAATTAGTCTACCAGTACTAATATAGTCTACCAGAATTAACATATAGACTACCAGTATTAACGTATAGACTACCAGAATTAACTTTAAGTCCACAGAATTAACAAGTAATCTACCAGAATTAACTTGTAGACTACCAGAATTAACTCTAATACTTAGTACTTACAGACCATAGATGAGTAGTATTTGCCAGGACTGCATCTATCCATCCTCAAATCCATGCTTATCCTGAAAAGTTAGTGCAATAAAAAGAAAAATATACTATGAACTTGAACTAACTATAACCTATCTACCAGCATTAATACCCTAGCAGTATTAATGTAAACTAGTATGTACAAACTTTACAATTTAACCTCCCCTCAAATGTAACTACAGATTTAACATTCCAATGCTGACCACCAAAAAGTTAAACCTGGTAACATCAAATCCTTTGGTGAGAAGGTCTGCAACATTTGAGTCAGTGTGAATCTTGAGAACATCTATCAATCTCTTCTCATAACAATCCCTTATGAAGTGATGTCGAATCTCAATGTGCTTGGTTCTTGAGTGATAGACTGGATTCTTGACAACACAGATGGTGCTCTCATTGTCAATATGGATTTTGGTGTTCATGAAGTTAAAGCCATAATCCATCATTTGGTTTTGTATCCATAGTACTTGCCCACAGCAATGAGCAGCTGCAACATATTCTGCCTCAGTAGTAGAATTTGCCACAATTGTCTGCTTCTTGCACTGCCAAGATATGAGTCTTCTACCAAGAAATTGACATCCACCAGTTGTTGATTTCCTGTCAAGGCTGTGACTGGTTTTGACACTCTTTTGCACATCAACTTTGGGAGTAAACCATGATTTTGAAATTTAAGAGTTTATCAACAATTTATCAGCTGGTGGTTTTCCCAAAATTGAATGTTTATCAAACTTAGTTTGCACATACTTTCCTTTCAGATTTTCCAATTGAGTTCTCAAATGATTAATTTCTTTCAAAAATTGATCCTTTTCAGCTTTAGAATCATCAACCTTACGAGCCAATTGTCGTTCAAGAACAACTTTTGTTTTTTCAAGTTTTTCAAAATACGCCTCAAATTTAGCTGTTCTGTTCGATAATTCAAGCTTGACATCATCAAAATCTTTTGTCTTTTGAGTAATGATCTTTTCGAGATGAGTAACTTTTGATCCAAAAATCAACAATTTTTCTTTATCGAAGTCATTAATTCCGTAGTTAACCCTTTTCTTCCCATCAACGAAAGCATTCTCAAGATTATCAATTTTCATCAACAAATCAGAATTTTCTTTTATTTGTTTTGCTAAAGTCTTTTCCAGCTCAACAATCTTTATTTGAAAAACATATGTTTCGCTTTCAATCTTCGAATTCTCAAAATCTTTTATCTGTTGAGCTATTATTTGTTCGAGATGAGTTATCTTTGACACAAAAACACGTTTTTCTTCTTCGAAAGCTGTCATTCTATCCGTTGTTTTCTTTTTTAATTCAAAAGCAAAAGCATATTCAAGATTATCAATTTTCATTGATAATTAAATTTACTTTGTTAGTTTTTGCTAAAGCGTCTTTATCGAAGCTCAATAATTTCTCACCCCATACTTGAGAACGAACATAACATATCTTCAAAAATTCCCATTTCGTTTGTCACAAAAATAAGCACAAATGATATCTCAAAACAAACTTCAAAAATATGCAACACAATTAATCACTTTCGAAAAATCTTTCCCGCAATTAAAACTCGTACTCTAAATTTTTTTTAACTCAAAATGGCACAAAATACCATTCCAAATGGCAAACTTTTATAAAAAATCTCACACAAGCCACAATTAAAAGTGTGATCCAAAGATTGATCCAAAATTATTTTCAAAAATAAATATAGCCCAAAGCAATTTTTACTCGAACAATGAAAAACAACTATAAGTGAGGATCACTCAAAAATGAATATAGGCCAAAATCCAATATAATTTTTAGGTGAACACACAAATGTGGCCCAACTATGACTCTCAAACAATCATTCGGCCCAAATCACTCGACACAGATAAAACACTTCACTCACAGATATTACCCTAACAAACCCTAACTCTATCTCATATCAACACAAGTATACAAACGCCTCTTTTATTTCTTTCTATCACTCAGTCACACACCCAACACTCACAAACGCATCATACCCTAAAAAAAAAATACACGCCTCCACTTCTTTTATTCACAAATCTTACACAAACATAAACTTCTCTTTTTGATTCTCATACAAACACTCGAACCACAAACACATACAAAAGATTAAAAAACCCACAACAGACAACATGAAGAACTCAAGATACACTGGTAAGATTTATTTCTTTTTGTTCTTGTGGGATTTCAGAAATCGACACCGAGAGAAATATGTAACATTCTTGTTATGTGTTCTCTTGAAGTATGTCGAAAATTAATTGAAGCAAAAGTCTTCAACAAGATCAATGATGAAATGGTTAATTTCTTGTGAAATGATCTTTAAAGATCACGAAAAATAAACCAAATCAGAGATCTTGATTCGATTGGTTTCTTTTCGTTTAGATGTTAACTCAAAAGAGAAGAAAAAATTGACCACGCTTGTTCTTGATTTTTTTTAATGAGTTTCAAAAATGATGAAGCTTAAGTCTTTAACACTATTGATCTATGAAGAGATGTTCAAAATAAATCTTTATTGATTTATCAAGTCCTGAACGATTCTGAGGTCAAACCATCGATGGTTTCATTTTTGTTCTTATTATTTTCTTTTTAAATCAAAACGAAGACAGTGGATATGAACATGTTTGTTCTTGTCTATCTTTTGATTTTTCGAAAATAAAATTGAAGGAATGCCTTTAGAAATATGATCTATGATGAGTTAACATTTGTGAGATTTGGTCTTATAAAGATCTATGCACTTAGTTTGCACACAAGAGTATAACTGAGATCTTTGATGGGATTGGTTTGCCGAAAATGGTTCCGAGTTTGTGATAATCTTGATTCCAAGTTTTGGATCTGTGATGATACAATCTTATTTCGTGTTTTGGATCTTGAATGATTCTTTACCTCTTAAGGAAAACACAAGCAACAAATAGTTCTGAGATCTTGTTGAAAATTAGATTCTGAGTTTAATTTATGATCCGAGTTTGATTTATGATCCGAGTTTGATAGATCTATGATGATTTAACTTTTTTGTGTTAAAGATCTTATGAAACTATTGATGAGCACACAAAGAAAAAATCCGAGATCTACATTATCTTTTATGCTTTTTCTTTAATTTCAAATTCAGTGAAATCAGTTCCACTACTGAATTTGACCAGTCAAAGTTTTTGTAACAAACTTTTTTACTGAATTTGGATTTTGTAACAACTTTTACTGATTTTGACTCAAAAATCTGCTGAATTTCAAAAATAAACACAAATAAGCAGATTTTATACTAATCTTGCCACGATTCTTACGATATAACCGTAAGCAATCAACTTCGGTTGCATGAAACACAACCGAAACTATTACATAAGCTGTATTAACTATTTAACACTACCAGTACTAATTATGATAATCCTTCTACCAGTACTAACTTTGTAACTAGCAGAACTAATTATAATACACTAACAGAATTAAGTCTGTTATACAAAATTTCTAACAATAATCCCCTAAACTTGAACTTCACTTGTGAACTTCAAGTTTCTTCAGTTGTCTTCATTTTGGGCTTTTGAGAATTGTATCCAAGCCATTTCTTTAAGTCCTTAGCTTCTCTTGAATAATGATCTGTTTGTTATTCTTTTTTATTTAAAAAAAACAGATCATACTTTGTCTTTTAGTCTTTGTCTTCTCTTCATCACAGCTACACAGCAACATCCAACTAAGTTGGCTTTGTAGTTTTTGGCAAACTACCAGCCATCAACAATTGATATGTCTTAACCATGACCGTTTGCTATGGACTTGACAATAGCTTTATGCAATAACAAGGTGCATTGATAACCTTATAGCAAACTATCAGCTATCAACGGATTTGAGATCTCTTTACCAGTAGCCGTTTGCTCTAGAGTAGCCAATGCTTTAGTGCAATACTATGGTGCATTGATTACCATACAGTTTTTTGTAAACTCTCAACATTAAACAGATTTGAGAAGTCTTTACCAAAGCCGTTTGCTTTGACTAGCCGTTCTATGCCTATTCACATGTGAACTGATACCATTTGATGTTGGTGGTTACCAACACCCAAACCCGTTCTCACTTCCATTATAGTCCATATTTTCCATAATATCACTGCTACTGAGAGACTTCATCACTTCGTATCCCCAGCTTGCTTCTCAATCACTTCAAGGATTGATAACATACTTCACCATTGTCTCCATCTAAAAAGCTCATCTTTAGCAACACTTGGCAACATCTTTGACAAAGGATATTTTCCTATCTGCTAACATAGATATAGAAAGAAGCATCCAATTGTTAGGGTAGTGTACATCACAAGTAATAGTACAGTCCAATTAATTTATCTTTCTGTTGAAGTTGGCAAACGCCAGATTGCATCATCGACTAAGAGTGATCAAAAATTGGTTTGAGATCCCCCGCACAGGTACTCTGTCATACATCTCTTCTGGTCTATTTTCCCCATACTTCTTTATCACCAATCTGTACAACTCTATAAGATCATCTCTTGAAAAGTCTTTAAGTATGGCTCCAAAACTCATATAAATTTTATCAGAACCATCTTTTCTTATGATCTGATAAGCAGCCTTTTGACTTGATTGAGAAATGATCTTCCATTTAACAATAGTAGGAGGTTTTATAGCAGTTGGAATAGGATCTACTCCAATCTCTAATTCTGATGAAGCATCTTTGACTTTATCTTTCACATATGCTTTTTTTCCTTGTTGAACTCATTTTGTGCAGTCTTGTCAATATTTATTCCTTTTCTTGCCTTTTGCTTCCTTTTCATTCCTGTTTTCTTAACTGGCACTTCAATTTCTTCTTCTTTTATAACTTCATATTTTCCCTTTGTGATTGAAGCATCCTCAATGTCAATCTTCTATTTCTTTGAAGTTTCTTGTTCTAGTTGTAATCCATGTCTTTTCACTCTTTCTTCAGTTTCCATGGGCACAAAACTTTCAATACTCTTCATCAGTTTTTCAAATTCAGTCTTTAACTCTTCAAAAGAATGCTTCTTTAATTGAGACAGTTTCCATGAACTCTGATTCTTGATGAAGGTACTCATGTATTGTCCTTTGTTTGTCTGCATGTGTTATTGGTTACATCTTTTGCTTTAGCTTTTTGTTTAGCATATAACTTCTTCTTCTCATTTATCATTTCCACCATTCTTTTTGCAAAATCATCATTGCTTATACTTTCTCCTTGAAGATTCTTGACTACCTCTGTATTAGCTTCTAGTTTTGCCCTAATGGTATCCCAATCTTCTTCAGTATAAAATTGTGCAACCTTTTGAACTTCAGCCTTTCTTTTTAGTTGTTGTTCTGACAATTCTTGTTCCTCCTGTACGCTTTTGGCTAACATCTTATCTAAATGAATCTATTTTGCAACTTCTTCATCCAATTTGAAGCTGCCAATCTTATAGCCTCTTTCGCAACCACGTCCTCTTGTCTTATTTGTTCTTTAGTTTTGTGAGTAGCCTAGATATCCTCTTCAACCGTTGGAGCCTTTCCTTCCCTTTGACCCCTTTTACTAGCAGTACCAGAATCAACTTTAGCACTACCAGTATTAACATCCTCAATACAAGTATTAATCTCAACTCTGCCAGTATTAATCTCATCCTCAGCATCCAATCCAGTATTAATCTTTTTAGCCATAGACCTTGCTCTCCTCCTGTATCTCTTGCCCTTATCAGTCACTTTGCTCTTGTCTAACGCTTGAGAAGCAACTTTTGACAAAGTTTTAGCTGCCTCCAAGATTGTAGGACTGATTTCTTCTTCTTGAGCCTCCCTTGAAACTTTTGTAGGAGTAACAAAATTTGTTGACTTCTCTTTCATGGATTCTCTAACCAAAGAAACTAGAGGATCATCATCAATACCTGTATTATCCTCCCCCCTGATCCTCTGGTTCTCACCCTCTGATGCAACACAATTACTTTCTGGATTTCCTCTGCAAAGCTTTTTCCAGAGATTACTTTCTTTAACCCAAAATTAAGCACAACATTCCCTAAAGGTCTGTTTGTGTCCTTTAACTCTTCACTAAACTAGTAAATAACCCTGTCACCAAGCTAGGTACAAGTACCATCAATTCTTTAAGTTGCATACTGGCCTAAGCACTTCTGATGTGTTTTACCTTCAGTAAAGGTTGCTATCATGAGACTTAGGTGGTTGAGCGTATGAGGTTGTGAGAAGGTGGTGATTGAAATGGTGAAAGAGAGGTGATTGATGTGGTGAATGAGGTGGTGATGGATGAGTTGGTGATGGAATAGGTGATGGAATAGGTGGTTGAATAGGTGGTTGGGATGTGGATGATATTGGATCAACAGGTGTGTGATGGGGTTCAGCTGGTTGTGCTAAGTCTCACCTTGATCCACAGCTGCCACCGCCGAACATGCAGTCAGCAAGTGGTATAAAATCCCCCTGCATAACCCTTTCGTTTGCAAAATCTTTGTTGGTCAAAGTGGGGGGCTAATGACTTCCTTTATTTTCAATTGTAATATCTAAAATAAATTTGTAATAAACCTTTGATACATAAAAAATTTGTGTATTACTCTCTATGTTATGGAACCATCCCATAAAAAAATTATTTTTAGAAAAATTAAAACTCTATTGCTAGAAAGACAGATTAATGGCAGTAGCAATAGTTACTATCAATTGATCCCTCCACAACTTAGGGCTTAAGTAGATGTAATAAAATATATGGATTAAAAAATTTTCATTAAGGTGTAAAATTTCCTTTTCCAAAAAGTTAATTTAACCCTCAGTAACATACCCCAATGTGGCTAAGCCAGCCAAAAAATATATTTCAGCATCAATAAATTATGTATTCATGTGCATCTTCTGCCAATTAATAGTTTACTTCTAACAGATCCTCAGTAATAGTATACTCTTTAAAGTCTATAGATGCTATTACTTGGGGGGGGGTTGTAGTCCCATTAGCAAGTGTTCTGACTGTGGCAGTTTGCCAGAACTGTTTGACTAGGGACTCATAGGTAGTAGGATTATGAGTAAAGGCATACCTGAGAGATGTACCTTTAAGAAAATCTACTACCTTAGTGAAACCAACACCTTCATTTGGTTTCTTCAGGAAAGCTACCATATTATGCTTGTCTAAGTACTTTAGTTGCCATAAGGACATATTAAGAACAGGAATTCGAAAGAATGTAAATTCTTCTAATCCTGGGTTTGATTTTGAGTGAATTACTAAGTGCTTGTAGAGAGAGGGAATTGTGTTTTTATAGATTAATAACAAGGTTTCTTATTGGACCGTGTGTAAAAGAAGTTTCTTTAGAGTAAAGAAAGATATTTTATTGAAGAAAGTGCAGTAATTATCCAAATAGAAAACCTATGTTAGAAGTACGCGCCGTAAAAAATCAATAAATACGGTAAATATTAAAATAATAAAAGTCCAATTTGTCCTTCACTACACCAACGATCATCTACCAGTATTAAAATTAGTCTACCAGAATTAACATATAGACTACCAGCATTAACTTATAGACTACCAGAATTAACTTTAAGTCCACAGAATTAACAAGTAGTCCACCAGAATTAACTTGTAGACTACCAGAATTAACTCTAATACTTAGTACTTACAGACCATATATGAGTAGAATTTGCCAGCACTGCATCTATCCATCCTCAAATCCATGCTTATCCTGAAAAGTTAGTGCAAAAACAAGAAAAATGCTACAATATACCATGAACTTGAACTAACTAAATCCGAACTACCAGCATTAATACCCTAGCAGTATTAATGTAAACTAGAAGTAGTTACTAGTCTTTACAAACTGTACAATTTAACCTCCCCTCAAATGTAACTACAGATTTAACATTCCAATGCTAACCACTAAAAAGTTAAACCTGGTAACATCAAATCCTTTGGTGAGAAGGTCTGCAACATTTGAGTCAGTGTAAATCTTAAGAACATCTATCAATCTCTTCTTATAACAATCCCTTATGAAGTGATGTCGAATCTCAATGTGCTTGGTTCTTGAGTGATAAACTGGATTCTTGACAACACATATGGTGCTCTCATTGTCAATATAGATTTTGGTGTTCATGAAGTTAAAGCCATAATCCATCATTTGGTTTTGTATCTATAGTACTTGACCACAGCAATGAGCAGCTGCAACATATTCTGCCTCAGTAGTAGAATTTGCCATAATTGTCTACTTTTTGCACTGCCATGATAAGAGTCTTCTACCAAGAAATTGACATCCACCAGTTGTTGATTTCCTATCAAGGTTGGCTCCTGCATAATCACTATCTGAGAAAGCTTCTAGTTCAAAAGGGGAATCCCTAGGATACCATAACCCTAGTTTGGGTTGATGTTTGAGATATCTAAAGATCCTCTTCACAACATGTAAATAGGAAGCTTTTTGGGTGACTTGAAACCTTGCACAGGCACATACAACAAACATGATGTCTGGCCTTGATGCAGTCAAATACATAAGGGAACCAATCATTGATCGGTATTCATGTACATCTACCTTTACACCATCTTCATCTTTAACCAAGGGCTTGTTTGACTCAATAGGAGTAGTAGCTATTTTGATGGAGCAAAAATCAAACTTCTTGAGAATGTCAGCTACATACTTGTCTTGACTAATAAAGATTTCATTAGGTTGTTGCTTCACCTGTAGTCCCAAAAAGAATGTAAGCTCTCCTATGGAACTCATCTGGAATCTTTTGTGCATAACTTCTTCAAATTCACTACTACACTTAAGACTTCCTTAGTAGAGCCAAATATTATGTTCATCCACATAGACCCTTCTGACAACATAATGTCGACCTTTATTCTTCTTCATAAATACAAGGTTTTTGTCTATGGTACCTCTTCTAAAACCATTCTCTAGCAGGAAAGAAGAGAGTGTCTCATACCAAGCTCTAGGAGCTTGATGTAGACCATAAAGAGCTTTAACCACCTTATAGACTTTGTTTGGATGAGCAGGATCAACAAAGCCTAGAGGTTGATGAACATACACCTCTTCTTCAATTGTGCCATAGAGAAAAGCACTTTTAACATCCATTTAATAGACAAGAAATCCCTTATATGATGCAAAGGCTAAGAACAGCCTGATTGCCTCTATTCTAGCAACAGGTGCAAAAACCTCATCATAGTCTATTCCTTCTTCTTGTCTATGACCTTGAGCTACAAGCCTGGCTTTATTCTTCACAACAATGCTTCTCTCATCTCTCTTGTTTCTGAAAACCCACTTAGTGCCAATTGCCTTCTTTCCAAAAGGCAAATCCACAAGTATCTAAACCTGCTATAACTTGAACTGGAGCAATTCCTCTTGCATTGCTTCAACCCAGCTTTCATCCTTTAAGGCTTGTGATATAGTCTTGGGTTCTTCTTGAGAGAGAAACAATGCAAATAAACAGTTCCTGATGAGCCTTAGTGTTTGGTCTGTTCTATTTGTGAATTACTCGCCAAGGCTTGTTGTGCTGAAGAAGCCTTTTGAATCTTCCCTCTTGTTTGAATTACTGATGTAGGATCTCCTAGAATTGTCCTTTAATTATCCTTATGATTTCTGAATGTGCGAATAGGACTGACACAATGGTGTTTATCCATTTGTTGATATTAGCCACTGCACCACATCTTATCAGCATCATAAGCTCATTGAAATTCCATCATTTGGAAAGTATCAAGAAGCATCTTCCAAGGCTGCATAATTGATCAAGGGTAATCAACATAGTGAGAGTAGAATGCATCAAATAGGTTTGTTGCCTCCAAAGATAGACAAATGATGATTCATTAGCATTTGCAACCTGTGGAATACTATCCAGCACTAACATTGGGTGTGCTAGACCTATCATACTAAACAAATAGACCTCTCAGTATTAAGATGTTAGTACTAGTACTGAGCTGCTCTTTGAGATGTAATTCTCCTTTTTTCTTCTTCAAAGGCTTGTCTTGAAACATCCTCCATAGCTTTAGCAACCAATTCCTGAGTAACCAACATATCAAGTTCATCTTGCAAATCCTTTTCATTATCTTGCATCTGATGTTGTTCTTCCTTATCAGAGGCATCCTCTGAATCTTGGACATCTTTATCTGAAGAAGCATTTTCAAAAGTTTTTTCTTGTGCAATCTGAACAACATCCTTTACTAGAATCCTTGTCCTATGAGGTTGTAGTAGAAGCAGTATGTATTCCTGAGTAGGTCCTTTATATTTTCCTGATGAACCTATAATATAAGAATCTTGTGTACCTGCATCCACATTAACCTGATTTTCTACACTAATAGGAATATAATTCATTGAATTGGTGAGAAAATCAAGATCAAACATCCAATTAGGACCAGTTCCTGCCACATTAGGTTGATCTTTAAGAAAATTTATGTGCAGATTCTCTTCTACCCTTTTGGTCCTTTTGTTGTATACTCTAAAGGCTTTATTAGAGGTAGAGTATCCAAGCAAATAACCTTCATCAGATTTTCCATCAAATTTTCCTAAGGAATCTAAGGTGTTTAAAATAGTCAAGGAGCACCCAAAAGGTCTCATAAAACTAATACTAGGTGATTTACCTATTAATAGTTTCATAGGTGTCTGAATTTGGAGGGTTTGGTCACTAATACCCTATTCAGTACATAGCAAGCAGTATTAACTGCCTCTGCCCAAAATGGGATAGGTAAAAGTGAGTCTGCTAACATAGTTCTAGCTGCCTCAATTAGGGTCTTGTTTTTCCTTTCTGCAATGCCATTCTGCTGTAGAGTTCTAGCTACACTAAACTCCCTTTTGATTCCTTTCTTAACACAGAATTCATTCATAGCATGATTCTTAAACTCTGTCCCATTATTACATCTAATGATTTTAACATTATGATTCAATTGTTTTTCTAAGCCTATGATAAGATTACAAAGGATTTCAGATGTTTCGTCCTTGGTAGCTAAGAAAAATACCCAACTAAATCTGCTGAAATCATCAATCACAACCAAGCAGTACCTTTTCTTGTTGATGCTTTTTACAGAGACAGGTCCAAATAAGTCCATATGAAGTAATTCTAGGGGCTTTCTGATGATTCTATCTAACTTGGCCTTACTAGAGGCCTTGTGTTGCTTACCTTTCTTACAGGCAACACAAGTTAGGTCATTCATAAAAACTTTTGAAGGTAAACCTCTAACTAGGTGACCTTTAACAAGTTTATTTATATTTTTGAAATTTACATGACCTAATCTCCTGTGCCATAATTTAGACTCATCTGCTGTTGCATTTGCATATAAACAAGTTATACCTCTAAAAGGAACAATGTTCTTTAAATCTAAGCTGTACACATCATCCTTTATAGGAGCTCTAAGTACAGCTTGACTTTCATCAAGAAGCTTAAAGCTAAGAGATAAGATAAGGCATTCAGACTCAGTAAAAAGGACACTATTTTTCTTGTCACACATTTGTGAGACAGATAAAAGATTAAACTTAAGTTCATCTATAAAATAAACATCATCAAAGTCTAAATTAGCAGTTTTGATTTTACCTTTACCCGTTATTTTACCTCCTTTGGGATCACTTCCAAAAGCCACAAAGCCTCCATTATAATCTTCATAGTCTAAAAGATAAGCTTTGTTGCCAGTCATATGGCTAGAGCAACCACTATCCACAACTACATGATCCTGTAACAAGATCTCTGGATTGCCCTACACAAAAGGTAAGAGAATTAGTATCTCTTAGCGATCCAAGCCATTACAGACTTGGAAATCCCTTTTGGGTCAACATACTTAACCTTCTTGAGCATGAAATGATCTACTGTCTTTGGATACATGTTCCAGGTAAATTCGCTTAGGCCTCACAACCCATCTTGACTTTTTAAGTCAGTGTCCCAGCTTACCCTTACATAAACTACTGCTCTTTTCAGCTTAGTCAGGTTTTTTAACCCCAAAAGTTTTAACATCTTGTTTAAAGTCTTTTTTGTCTAAAGGCTGTTTTGTGTAGTAAGACCTCTTGATAGGTGAACATGAGCCTCTTGGTCTTACATTGTCCATTCTTGGGTAAATCCGGAAAACATACGTATATTATATATTATATATATCTTTTAGAGTGAGCTTTTCTTAAGGAAAACTTAAGGAAAGTTCTTAATTGCTCTTTTGGAATATTTTATATTATATATTTTTGCGTGTTTAAAATCTACAATCATTAACCCTTTTGGTATTATCTCATACTGGTTTGCCCTCCCTTTTACCAGTATTAACCACATTTTTTAGATTAGACTCTTGACTCTTTTTGTCATGGAAATTACAGTCTTTGATCAAGTGGTCAGTACTTTTACAAACAAAACAAGTTTTTACTTTCCTAAAATCAACTCCTTGTTTATGAGAATTTTGACCACTTTTATCATCTCTAGTCTTAAATGTTTGATTCTCGGGTCTAACTTTTTGCACTCCAAACACTTCCTCCTCATCATTTGAGGTCCAATCCTTAATGATAACATTATCTCTATTAATCTTAGAATTAGATACAACTGACTCACTGACTGACTTAGGCTTTTCAATATTTGCATCTGCAGTCTCACTTGTTTTATTATTAAGCTTAGTTGTTTGTGACTTAATGATTTTATTCCTTATGGCATATTCATCTAACCCAGCAAAAGATATATCAGCTCTTGGAGTTAAGAAGTTCCCTGTAATGGGAGGGGAACAACTTTATACCCATTCTTTGAAAATCTATCATTTCTTGGTATATGCTCATCATCACTTGATCTACCATCAAAAATACTCAAACTGTTCTCACTATCAGTTTCATGATTGCTACTTAATTCATTCAATTGTGTGCTATAACCTAAACCAGTTTTATCTCTAGCACTCATTTGACTTTTAAGTATTTCCTTAAGATTCTTGGTCGATTCTTCCCATTTAGCAATCTTATCTTTTAATTCATCTCTTTCTTTAACAGCCTTTTCTAATTCCAGATTTAAGTTGTTAATCTTTATTTCTCTATATTTAAGCTTATAATTCTGGAATTCTTATTTCTCACCCCAAGCTAACTCATTTTTTTCATGTCCAATAATCCTGGATTCTAGTGACTCTAATGCTATTTCATAACCCCTGATTTCTAGTTTTGCTGTGTTATGTTTTTCTCTTTCAGTATCATAGTTCTTTTGAAAATATTTAAATGATTCAAGACACTGTTTAGAACATTTTTATACCTCACTGTCAGAAGAACTTAATGAGCTTGAAGAGGAGATTGCCATCAAAGCATAGTTGACTGGTTCTACTTCAAAATCATTGCTCTAGTCATAGCATCCTAGACCATCTTAAGCCACCAGTGCCTGTGATGAAGATTCATTTATTGAAGATATTGAAAAACCTTTATCATTCAAACTTCATAGATAGATTTTTGGGAACCTCTCTTTGTAATACTCTGAAGAAATTATGAATGAAATTTATTTTAAAAAATGACTCCTTTTTGATCGTTTTCTATGATATGCTATTGTAACCTTTGAAGTAATACCCAGATTAGCTTCCGCTGCTATATGTAAAAATGGGGTGTTACATGTGCAATCTAACAACACTTTACTGGAACCTTACCTATGAGGTGTAGTGGAAGCAGTATGTATTCCTGAGTAGGTCCTTTATCTTTTCCTGATGAACCTGCAACATAAGAATCTGTGTACTGCATCCAACATTACATGATTTTTCTACACAACCATGAATATAATATCATTGAATTGGTGAGAAAATCAAGATCAAACATCCAATTAGGACCAGTTCCTGTCACATTAGGTTGATATTCAAGAAAATTTAAGTGTAGATTCTCTATACCCTTTTGGTCCTTTTTGTATACTCTAAAGGCTTTACTAGAGGTAGAGTATCCAAACAAATAAACCTTCATCAGATTTTCCATCAAATTTGCCCAAGGAATCTAAGGTGTTCAAAATAGTCAAGGAGCACCCAAAAGGTCTCATAAAACTAATACTAGGTGATTTACCTATTAATAGTTCATAAGGTGTCTTATTTTGAGGTTTGGTCACTAATACCCTATTCAGTACATAGCAAGCAGTATTAACTGCCTCTGCCCAAAATGGGATAGGTAAAAGTGAGTCTGTTAATTAATTTAAACTAAACATAGTTTCTACGCCTCAATTGGGTACCTTTTTTTTCCTTCTAGCAACACCATTCTGCTATGGAGTTCTAGCTACACTAAACTCCCTTTTGATTCCTTTCTTAGCACAGAACTCATTCATATCATGATTCTTAAACTCTGTCCCATTATCACATCTAATGATTTTAACATTATGATTCAATTATTTTTCTGAGCCTATGATAAGATTACAAAGGATTTCAGATGTTTCATCCATGGTAAATAAGAAAAATACCCAACTAAACCTGCTGAAAGCATCAGTCACAACCAAGCAGTACCTTTTCTTGTTGATGCTTTCTACAGAGACAGGTACAAATAAGTCCATATGAAGTAATTCTAGGGGCTCTCTGATGATTCTATCTAACTTGGCCTTACAGGCTTGTGTTGCTTACCCTTCTTGCAGGTAACACAAGTGAGGTCATTCACAAAAACTTTTGAAGGTAAACCTCTAACTAGGTGACCTTTAACAAGTTTATTTATATTTTTGAAATTTACATGACCTAATCTCCTATGCCATAATTTAGACTCATCTGCTGTTGCATTTGCATATAAACAAGTTATACCTCCAGAAGGAACAATGTTCTTTAAATCTAAGTTGTACACATCATCCTTTCTAGGAGCTCTAAGTACAACTTGACTTTCATCAAGAAGCTTAAAGCTAGGAGACAAGATAAGGCATTCAGACTCAGTAAAAAGGACACTATTTTTCTTGTCACACATTTGTGAGACAGAGAAAAGATTAAACTTAAGTTCATCTACAAAATAAACATCATCAAAGTCTAAATTAGCAGTTTTGATTTTACCTTTACCCGTTATTTTACCTCCTTTAGGATCACTTCCAAAAGCCATAAAGCCTCAATTGTAATCTTCATAGTCGTGAAAGATAACGCTTTGTTGCCAGTTCCATAATGGCTGAGCAACCACTATCCCCCACTGCATGATCCTGTAACAAGATATCTGGATTGCCCTGCACAAAAGTGTAAGAGAATTAGTATCTCTTAGGGATCCAAGCCATTAAAGACTGGAAATCCATTTTGGTCAACAAACCTCAACCAGTTTTGAGCATGAAAGATCTATTGTTCTTTTGGACCCATGATCCAGGTAATTTCCCAAAGTCCCCTCCACACCCATCTTGACTTTTAAGGTCAGCGTCAGCTACACCTTACCAGTACTAAAACTACTGCTCTTTTCCAGCAGTAGTCATGTTTTAAACCCAAAAGTTTTTAACATCTTGTTAAGTCTTTGGGTCAAAAGTATATTTTGTGTAGTAATTACCTCTTTGTAGGTGAACATGAGCCTCTTGGTCTTACATTGTCCATTCTTGGGTAAATAGATCTAGAATCATAACCAAGCCTAGTCAATACTAATATTTGGACTAGCAGTACTAATAGGCCTAGCAGTATTAATACTTGGCCTAGCAGTACTAATAGGCCTAGCAGCACTAACACTTGGCCTAGCTGTACTAACACTTGGCCTAGCAGTACTAATGCTTGGCCTAGCAGTACTAACAAATCATGTTCTTGTTAGTACTCCTGATGGGACAAAAGTCTTACGAAACACACAAAAAAAAAAAAAAAAAAAAAAAAAAAAAAAAAAAAAAAAAAAATGGTGGGTATTTTGAAAGTTTTGATGATAACTTTTGGTATTATCCCAGACTGGTTTGCCCTCCCTTTTACCAGTATTATCCACATTTTTTAGATTAGACTCTTGACTCTTTTTGTCATGGAAATTACAGTCTTTAATCAAGTGGTTTGTACTTTTACAAACAAAACAAGCTTTTACTTTCCTAAACCCAACTCCTTGTTTATAAGAATTTTGACCACTTTTATCATCTCTAGTCTCAAGTCTAACCTTTTGCACTCCAGACACTTCCTCCTCATCATCTGAGGTTCAATCCTTAATTATAACACTATCTTTGTTAATCTTAGGATTAGACACAACTGACTCACTGACTGACTTAGGCTTTTCAGTATTTGCATCATTTGTTTTACCTGCAGTCTCACCTGTTTTAATAATTTGAATGCTTTTTGACATTCATCGTTGAATTCGAATAGAGTATTTTTTTTCGAGCAACTTAGTTATAGGTCGAGCAATTTTTGAGAAATCTTTTATAAATCTTCGGTAAAAACCGACAAGTCCTAGAAAACTCCTAACACCTTTGATGCTAGAAGGGGGTGGAAGTTTTGAGATTACGTCGATCTTTGCTTTGTCGACTTCAAGTCCTGCGCTAGACACCTTGTGTCCAATCACAATTCCTTCTTTGACCATAAAGTGACATTTTTCCCAATTAAGGACAAGATGATCATCTTTACAATGCTGGAGCATTTTATCAAGATTATTTAGGCATTTGTCAAAAGAGTTTTCAAAGATGGAGAAATCGTCCATGAATACTTCGACGGATTCTTCAATCATGTCATAAAAGATTGCTAGCATGCACCTTTGAAATGTAGCTGGAGCGTTACATAATCCGAAAGGCATTCGCCTATAAGTGTATGTACCGAAGGGACATGTGAATGTTGTTTTTTCTTGGTCCACAGGATCGATAGGAATTTGAAAGTATCCAGAAAAACCATCGAGGAAACAGAAATATTTATTTCCTGTGAGTCTTTCTAACATTTGATCCATAAACGATAAAGGGAAATGATCTTTTGCGGTTGCTTCATTGAGTTTACGATAATCGATGCATACTCGCTAACCCGTAACGGTTCTTATTGGGACAAGTTCATCATTTTTGTTTGTGACTACTGTAATACCGCCTTTCTGTGGTACACAATGAATAGGACTAACCCAAGGACTATCGGTAATTGGATAAATAATACTGGTATCCAAGTGTTTTACGATTTCTTTTTTAACAACTTCTTGCATATTTGGATTTAGCCTTCTCTGTTTTTGGACAACTGGCTTTTTGTCATCCAAAAGTTGTATTTTGTGCTTATAGAATGATGGACATATACCAGGAATGTCTGTTGTTTTCCAAGCAAAGGCTTGCTTGTGTTTTTTGAGGACGGATACAAGTTTGCTTTTGTTTTGATCAGAAAGTTGAGATGATATAATTACAGGAAGGAAAGATGGTTCTTCCAAAAATACATATTCTAAGTTATCAGGAAGAGGTTTGAGTTCAAGATCCGTAAGAGGTTCTTCAAGAGATGTCTTGATTTTATAATTGGTGTTGATGGTGATTTTCTCGAATGGTGTTTCTTCGGTATCGGATTTAGAGTCATAGATTTCATCGGCAACCATTGCTATGAATTTTATCGAATTCAGAAAAAAATTCTTCTTCGAGGAGGGTTCTTTCGATGGAATGGAGGACTTTGCTTCCTTCGTCAAGAAGAGCATCGAAATATTCTTCTAAGATTTCATCGATAACATCGATACTAAAACATGTATCATCGTTTGAGTAAGAGTGTTTTATCGCAGAATCGATATTAAAGATCATTCGTTCAGTTCCAACTCCAAGGTTGAGTTGTTTTTGTTTAACTCGAATTACTGCATCAGCAATGTGAAGAAAGGGTCGTCCCAAGATTAGGGGAACTTTGCTATCTTCTTCCATTTCGAGAATAACGAAATTAGCAGGAAAGGAGAATTTACCAACTTCAACGAGCATATTTTCAGCTATTCCAACAGGGTATTGGAATGATCTGTCGGATAATCTTACGCTCATTTTAGTAGGTTTAAGAGTTTCAAGAGATAGTTTCGCATATAAAGAATATGGCATAAGGTTAATGCTGGCACCAAGGTCGGCTAAAGCATTGCAGGAGAAAGTTTTATTAAAGTTTCATGGAATAAGGAAACTTCCAGGGTCTTCAAGTTTGGGTGGAACTTTATTTTGAAGAATGGCGGAACTTTCATCACTTAGGAAAGCGGCAGAAATTTGTTCGATTTTATGCTTGTTGCATATGAGTTCTTTGAGAAATTTGCCATAGTTAGGCATTTAGGCTAAAACGTCGACAAGAGGTACGTTGATTTGGACAATTCGAATCATGTCAAGGAATTTTCCGTATTGGGCCTCCATTTTTTCTTTTCTAAGGCGTTGAGGATATGTGATCTTTGGTTTGTATGGTTTTGGTAACTGTAGGATCCATTTGCTTAATGGATCTTAACCTTTAGCTTGTAAAGGGTTTGTTGCCTTAGATAAATCTAAAGTAACAATGATGAAACAATGATTAACCACTATTGATTACGCGGAATTTAATCAACAATGTAAAGAAGAACATAATCAAAACACTTTTATATTGAACTTTGAATCTGCCTAGGTTACAGATTACAAACTATGATTACTATTTGATCTCTATGATCTTGTGTAGAACTATATCTACTAACTATGCCTAGGGTTCCTTTTATAGACTAAGGAAACCCTAATGGGCTTTACAAAACGCGTATAAAGATAATGCATATCCTTTCCTAAGATATCTCATGCATATCTTTAACTCTAACTAATTTCTGCGTAAGCAGACTTAACTATTACATAAGCAGTATTAACTTTTTAACACTACCAGTACTAACTATGATAAACCTTCTACCAGTACTAACTATTATACTAGCAGAATTAACTATAATACTAACAGAATTAAGTCTGTTATACAAAATTCCTAACAATCCTCCCCTAAACTTGAACTTCACTTGTTAACTTCAAGTTTCTTCAGTTGTCTTCAGTTTGGGCTTTTGAGAATTGTATCCAAGCATGTCTTTAAGTCCTTAGCTTCTCTTGAATGATGATATGTTTGATGTTCTTTGAAAACCCAGATCATACTTTGTCTTTTAGTCATTGTCTTCTCTTTACAGCTACACAGCAACATCCAACTAAGTTGGCTTTGTAGTTTTTTGTCAAACTACCAGCCATCAACGGATTTGTTAAGTCTTTACCATGAGCCATTTGCTATGGACTAGTCAATGCTTCATTGTAGTAACAAGGTGCATTGATAACCTTATAGTTTTTAGCAAACTATCAGCTATCAACGGATTTGAGATCTCTTTACCAGTAGCCGTTTGCTCTAGAGTAGCCAATGCTTTAGTGCAATACTATGGTACATTGATTACCATACAGTTTTTTAGTAAACTGTCAACCATTAACGGATTTGAGAAGTCTTTACCAAATATGTTTGCTTTGGACTAGCTAGTTCTTATGCCTATTAAGCATGGTGAACTGATGACCATTTGTTGTGTGGTGGTCAGCCAACACCTAAACCCTTCTTACTTCCATTATAGCCCATAGTTTCCAAAAATATGCTCACTGCTACTTAGAGACTCATTACTTTCTTATCCCAGCTTGCTTCTCAATCATCTTCAAGAGTTGATAACAAACTTCATCCATTGTTCCATCTAGAAGCTTCATCTTTAGCATCATTTGGCAAGCATCTTTTGACAAAGGATATTTTCTATCTGCTAACATATATATAGTAGATGCATCCAATGTTAAGCAGTGTACAACACAAGTAGGATAATACCTCTAATTAATTATCTTCTGTTGAAGTGGCAAACTCCAAATTGCATCATCACTAAGAGGTGGATCAAACATGGTCTTGAGATCACCCCAAAGTACTCTATCATACATCTCTTCTGGTGTATTTGCTCCATACTTCTTTATCACCAATCTGTACAACTCTACAAGCTCATCTCTTGAAAAATCTTTAAGCATAGCTCCAAAACTCATATAAATTTTATCAGAACCATCTTTTCTTATGATCTGATAAGCAGCCTTTTGACTTGATTGAGAAATGATCTTCCAATTTACAATAGTAGGAGGTTTTGTAGCAGTTGGAATAACATCTACTCCAATCTCTGATTCTGATGAAGCATCTTTGACTTTATCTTTCACATATGCTTCTCTTTCCTTGTTGAACTCATCTTGTGCAGTCTTGTCAATATTTATTCCCTTTCTTGCCTTTTGCTTTCTTCTCATTCCTGTTTTCTTAACTGGCACTTCAGTTTCTTCTTCTTTTACAACTTTATCTTTTTCCTTTGTGATTGAAGCATCCTCAATGTCAATCTTTTGTTTCTTTAAAGTTTCTTATTCTAGCTGCAATCCATGTCTTTTCATTCTTGCTTCAGTTTCCATGGGCACAAAGCTTTCAATACTCATCATCAGTTTTTCAAATTTAGTCTTCAACTCTTCCAAAGAAAGCTTCTTCAATTGAGACAATTTCCATGAGCTCTGATTCTTGATGAAGGTACTCATGTACTTTGTTTGTTGTGCTTGTGTCATTGGCTTACTCCTTTTTGCTTTAGCTTTTTATTCAGCATAGAACTTCTTTTTCTCATTTATCATTTCCACCATTCTTTTTGTAAAATCATCATTGCTTATACTTTCTCCCTAGAGACTCTTGACTACCTCTATATTAGCTTCCAGTTTTGCCCTAATGATGTCCCAATCTTCTTCAGTATAGAAATGTGCAGCTTTTTGAAATTCAGCCTTTCTTTTTAGTTGTTGCTCTGATAATTCTGGTTCTTCCTACACTCTTTTGGCTAACATCTTATCTAAATGAATCTGTTTTGCAACTTCTTCATCCATTTGAGCTTGCAATCTTATAGCCTCTTCCAATCCAGCTTCTTCTTGTCTTATTTGTTCTTTAGTCTTATGAGTAGCATGGATATCCTCTTCAACCATCTGAGCTTTTCCTTCCCTTTGACCCTTTTTAGGAGAATGAATTATACTAGAAGTACTAATTGATGTTCTACCAGTATCAACTTTAGTACTATCAGTATTAACATCTTCAATACCAGTATTAATCTTCAAACTCTATAGTATTAATCTTCATCCCAGCATCCAATCCAGTACTTAATGTTTTTTGCATTCAACGACTTGCTCTCCTCCATATCTCTTACCCTTATTAGTCACTTCGACTTTGCTTTGTAACACTTAAAGAAGCAACTTTTGAATAAAGTTTTAGCTGGCCTCTAAGATTTGTCGGACTAATTTCTTCCTTATTGAGCCTTATCCTAAAGTCTTTTTTAGGAGTAACAAATCTGTTGAAACTTATCTTTATGGATTTTTAAACAAAGAAACTAGAGGATCATCATCAATATCTTGAATTATCCCTCCCTGTTGCTCTGAGTTCTTCCCCTCTGTGCAGAATATATTACTTTTAGATTTCCTCTTCAAAGCTATTTCTAGAGATTTCACCTTCTTTACCAATTTAAGCATAGTATTCCCTAGTGTCTGGTTGGTTTCCTTCAACTCTTTCTCCAAACTAGAAACCCTGCTCACCTAGTAGGTTTTAAGTTACAATCATTCCGTGAGTTGTATACTGGCCTCAGCACTTCTTGATGTGTTACCTTCAGGGAGAGGTGCTTCATAGGACCTAGGTGGTGTGTAATGAGGTGGTGAGTAAGGTGGTGAGTAAGGTGGTGATTGAAGTGGTGAGTGAGGTGGTGATTGAAGTGGTGAGTAAGGTGGTGATTGAAGTGGTGAGTGAGGTACTGATTGAAGTGATGAGTGAGGTGGTGATTTTAGTGGTGCAGTGATAGGGTCGGTAGGGGTATGTGGATGGTAGATGGGATCAGCAGGTGTATGAGGGGTTCAGCTGGTAGTCGGTGATTCTTCACCTTGATCCATAGCTTGCACTACAACATAGCAGGCAACAATGGTACCAAAATCCCTTGCATAACCCCTTTTCATCGTTTTCGAAAAGCTTTTTTTTGGTTCAAGTTAGGGCTAAATACTTTTCCGTTATATCACGTATTAATGTCCAAAATAATTTGTAAAAATCTTGGATACATTAAAATTTTTGTATTACTCTCTAAGTTATGAACCATTCCATCAAAAATCATTTTAGAAAAATTATAAACCCTATTACTAGATAGACAGATTAATGCAGTAACAACAGTACTACTAAATTGATCCCATCCACTAGACTTAGGGCTTAAGTAGTGTAAAATATGATGGATTATTTTCAGCATACATGATGTCTGGCCTTGATGTAGTCAAATATGTTAGAGAGCCAATCATAGACCTGTAGACATGTACATCTACATCTACACCATCTTCATCCTTGACCAGAGGCTTATTAGACTCAATAGGAGTAGTAGCTGTTCTGACGGATAAAAAGTCAAACATCTTTAAGATGTCAGCTACATACTTATCCTGACTAATAAAGATTACATCAGGTTGTTGCTTCACTTGAAGTCCCAAAAAGAATGTGAGTTCACCCATGGAACTCATCTGGAATCTTTTGTGCATACATTCTTCAAACTCTATACACATAGACTTCTTAGTAGAGCCAAAAATAATGTCATACACATACACTTGGACTAACATAATGTCACTCTTTTTCTTCTTGAAAAATAATGTTTTGTCTATGGTACCTCTTCTGAAACCATTTTCCATCAGAAAAGAAGAAAGTGTCTCATACCAAGCTCTAGGAGCTTGATGTAAACCATAAAGAGCTTTAATCACTTTATAGACTTTGTTTGGATGAGCAAGATCAACAAAGCCTAAAGGTTGATGAACATACACTTCTTCTTCAATAATGCCATAAAGAAATGCACTTTTAACATCCATTTGGTAGACAGTAAATCCCATGTATGATGCAAAGGCTAAAAAGAAGCTAATTGCCTCAATTCTGGCAACAGGTGCAAAAACCTCATCATAATCTATACCTTCCTCCTGGTCTTATCCTTATGCTACATAGGCCTTTACTTTGTTTTTCACAACAATACTTCTCTCATCCCTCTTATTCCTGAAGACCCACTTTGTGCCAATTACCTTCCCATATGGCAAATCAACAAGTACCCAAACCTTTTATAGTTTGAATTAAAGCAATTCTTCTTGCATTGCTTCCACCCAGCTTTCATCTTGTAAGGCTTATGATATAGTCTTGGGTTCTTCTTGAGAGAGAAAACATGCAAACAAATTGTTCTAATGTTCCTTGTGATTTGTTCTGATCTATTTGTGAATGTAACTTACCAAGGCTTGTTGTACTGAAAAAGCCTTTTGAATCTTCCCTCTTATTTAAACTGCTAATGTAGGATCTCCTAGAATTTGTCCTTTTGGATAATCCTTATGAATTCTGAGTGTGGGAATATGACTGACAGCAATGGTGTTATCCATGTTGTTGAAATCAGCCACTACACCTACATCTTCATCATCATAAGCTCCGTTGAATATTCCATCATTTGGGAGAGTATTAGAAGCATCTTCTAAGTCAGGCATATTTAGATTAATGGGTAAATCAGCAATAAGGAGGGTAGATGCATCAATAGGTATTTTTCCTCCAAGATAGACAATTGAGGATTCACCAGCATTTACACCTATAGGTTTACTAGCAACACTAACATATGGTGTGTTAGACCTATCAGTACTAACAAATGGCCTATAAGTACTAACAGATGGCATATTAGTACTAACAGATGGTCCATCAGTACTAATAGATGGCCTATCAGTACTAAGTTTGTTAGTACTTGTAGCTTGAGCTGCCTTCTTTTGAGATGCAATTCTCCTCTTTTCTTCTTTAAAGGCTTGTCTTGAAACATCATCCATAGCTTTAGCAGGAAATTCTTGAGTAACCATCATCTCAAGTTCATCTTGCAAATCTTTTTCACTTTCTTTCATCTGATGTTGTTCTTCCTTAACAGCAGCATCCTCTGAACCTTGGTCATCCTTGTCTAGAGAAGCTTTTTAAGAAGGATTTTCTTATGCATCCTGAACAACATCCTTTACTAGAATCCTTGTCCTATGAGGTTGTAGTGGAAGCAGTATATATTTTTGAGTAGGTCCTTTATCTTTTCCTGATGAACCTGCAACATAAGAATCTTATGTACCTGCATCCACATTAACTTGATTTTCTACACTAAAATATAGTTCATTGAATTGGTGAGAAAATCAAGATCAAACATCCAATTAGGACCAGTTCCTGCCACATTTGGTTGATATTCAAGAAAATTGATATGCAGATTCTCTTCTACCCTTTTGGTCCTTTTGTTGTAAACTCTAAAGGCTTTACTAAAGGTAGAGTATCTAAGCAAATATCCTTCATCAAATTTCCCATCAACTTTTCCCAAGGAATCTAAGGTGTTCAAAATAGTCAAGGGGCACCCAAAAGGTCTCATACAACTAAACTCTAGGATTTACCTATAATAGTCATAAAGGTGATTTTATTTGAGGTTTGGTCACTAATCATCTATTCATACATCGAAAGCAGTAATTAACCGTGTCCTTGCCCAAAATGGGATAGGTAAAAATGAGTCTGCTAACATAGTTCTAGCTGCCTCAATTAGGGTCCTGTTTTTCCGTGCTGCAACACCATTCTATTGTGGAGTTCTAGCTACACTAAACTCCCTTTTGATTCCTTTATTATCATATAATTCATTCATAACATGATTCTTAAACTCTATCCCATTATCACATCTTATGATTTTAAAATTATGATTTAATTGTTTTTCTAACCCTATGATAAGATTACAAAGGATTTTAGATGTTTCACCCTTGGTAGCTAAGAAAAATACCCAACTAAATCTGCTGAAATCATCAGTCACAACCAAGCAGTACTTTTTCTTGTTAATACTTTCTACAGAGACAAGTTCAAATAAGTCCATATGAAGTAATTTTAGGGGCTTTCTGATGATTCTTTCTAACTTGGTAGTACAGGAAGCCTTGTGTTGCTTACCCTTCTTGCAGGCAACACAAGTGTGGTCATTCACGAAAATTTTTGAAAGTAAACCTCTAACTAGGTGACCTTTAACAAGTTTATTTATATTTTTGAAATTTACATGACCTAATCTCTTGTGCCATAATTTAGACTCATCTGCTATTGCATTTACATATAAACAAGTTATACCTCCAAAGGAACAATGTTCTTTAAATCCAAGCTGTACACATCATCCTTTCTAGGAGCTCTAAGTATAACTTGACTTTCATCAAGAAGCTTAAAGCTAGGAGACAGGATAAGGCATTCAGACTCAGTAAAAAAGACACTATTCTTCTTGTTACACATTTATAAGATAGAGAAAAGGTTAAACTTAAGTTCATCTACAAAATAAACATCATCAAAGTCTAAATTAGCAGTTTTGATTTTACCTTTACCCGTTATTTTACCTCCTTTGGGATCACTTCCAAAAGCTACATAGCCTCTATTGAAATCTTCATATTTGATAAGATTTAGCTTTAGTGCAATTTCATTGGCCTTGAGCAAACCACTATCCACCACTGCATGTCCTGCAACAGATCTCTAGATTGCCCTGCACAAAAAGTAAGAGATTTACCTATCTTCTTAGGGATCAAGCAATTAGAAATGGAAATCCTTTTGGGTTAAAATACTCAACTTCTTGAGCAGGAATGATCCACTGGCTTTTGGACACATGAATCCAAGTATTTTCCTTAGGCCTCCAAACCATCTTGACTTTTTAGGTCAGTATATTCAGCTTACCTCTTACCAGTATTAATTGAATATGAGCCTCTTGGTCTTACATTGTCCATTCTTGGGTAAATTGGTCTAATAGCACCACTAGTTTGTGCTATTTTTGGAGCAAATGGTCTAACAGTACTAACAGGCCTAGCAGTACTAACTGGCCTAGCAGTACTAACTGGCCTAGCAGTACTAACTGGCCTAGCAGTACTAACTTTGTGAACTGCTCTTTTCTTATTTTGCTTAACAGGAGTAATCAAACCTGTTCTTTTTAGAACTCCTGATGGGACAAAAGTCTTTCTTAATTGAGGGTATTTTGAAAAATTTTGATGATTAACCCTTTTAGTATTATCCCATACTGGTTTGTCCACCCTTGGACCAGTATTGCCCACAGTTTTCAACTTAGGTTCTTGACTCTGTTTGTCATGAAAATTACAATCTTTGATCAAATGGTCAGTACTTTTACAGACAAAGCAAGCTTTTATTTTCTTAAAACCAATTCCTTGTTTCTGAGAAGTTTGACCAATTTTATCAACTCTAGTTTTAACTGTTTGAGTCTCATTAGTCTTAACAGGACTAACTGTTTGCACTTCAGACACATCATCCTCATCATCTGAGTTCCAATCCTCAATGATAACTTTATCTTTGTTAATGTTTGGTGTAGACACAACTGATTCATTGACAGACTTAGGTTTTTCAACATTTACTTCATTTGTATTACCTACAGTCTCACTAGTTTTAGATTTACTAGTGTCAGCATTAAGCTCAGTTGTTTTTGACTCAATGATTTTCTTTCTAATGGCATATTCATCTAAACCTGCAAATGATATGTCAGCTCTTGGGGTTAAGAAGTTCCCTGTTATAGGAGGGGGAACAGCATGATACCCATCTGCTTTGGAAGACCTATCATTAGCTGGTGTGGACTCTTCATCACTAGATCTGACATCAAAAACACTCAAACTAATCTCACTATCAGTTTCAGAATTGTTACTCATTTCATTCAATTGTGTGCCATATCCTAAACCAGTTTTATCTCTAGCACTCATTTGACTGTTGAGTTTTATCTCTAGCACTCATTTGACTGTTGAGTAATTTATCTAGATTCTTGGATGATTCTTCCCATTTTTCTATCTTAAGTTTCAACTCATCTCTTTCTTTAACAACTTTTTCTAACTCTGTGTTAAGGTTATTAATTTTTATTTCTCTACACTTAAGCTCATAGTTTTGAAACTCATCTTTTTCTCCCCAAGCCAGTTCATTCTTTTCATGTCCAAGAATTCTAGATTCTAGAGATTCTAAAGCTAACTCATAACCCTGAATTTCTAGTCTGGCTCTGCTATGTTTTTCTTTTTCACTATCAAAATTCTTTTGAAGAGTTTTAAAAGATTCAAGACATTGTTTAGAACATTTTTATACCTCATTGTCAGAAGAACTTGATGAGCTTGAAGAAGAGATTGCCATTAAAGCATAGTTGACTGGTTCTATTTCAAAATCATTACTCCAGTCATATCCTCCTAGACCATCTTGAGCCACCAATGCCCGTGATGAAGATTCATGTGTTGGTGCATTGCTCCTGCCATTGTCACCATAAGATCTTTTCCCTTGATTCCTTCTAGATCTGCATTCCTTAGCAAAATGCCCTTTTCTGTGATAGTTGTAGCACTCAATTTTTGATTTATCAAGTGAAACAGGTCATTTTTCTTTAAAATCCATGTTCCTTCTTGTCTTCTGAATGAATTTTCTCACTCTGACAGTCAACATAGCCACCTGCCATCTAAGATCTAATTCTTCCAAGTCATCTTTATCAATCTGTAAAAATCTTCATTTTCAAATTGAGGACTGGTTGTTGGTTGTGTAAAGAAATAGCATGCTGCACCATGAGCACATGGGGTAGATGTAATTTGACTAATTCCACCAGTAGTACTAACCCCAAAATCTCTACTGGCAGTACTAACTTCATTAGTACTGCTAGTGTTCTCAGAGGAAAGAAATGCCAAGTTCTGAGAAGTAGAAGTGGAACTTGAAGACCTTTTCATCTCATCTTCGTAGACCCTAAGGTTGTTGTAGAGGTCATCAATATCAATCTCATCAATGTCTGGCTTATTTCTCATGATTAGAGCAATTTGATTCCATGAAGGAGGAAGACTTCTTAGGAACTTCTGGTTGATATCTTCCTTTGATATTGGAGCACCATGAACCTCCAATTGACTTATGAGTTTTTGGAACCTATCATAAGCCTTGTCCAGACTTTCATTTGATGCAGTAGAAAAATTTTCAAACTGATGTTTTAGAACATTTTTCTGCATCTTCTTGGATTCTTCATTACCTCCAAACCTTGATTTGATTGCTTCCCAGAGTGATTTAGCATCTGCAACATTGTGAAACTTGAGGAGGTATTCATCAGGTATTGCTAAAAGCAAGATGCTCTTAACTCTTTCCTGATTCCTTTTAGCAGCCAGTTGTTTGGCAGTCTTAGGAGCAGGAGGAGCAGATGTTTCTCCAGTTGGTGCAGGCTCTTCTTCTAGATCTCCATTGACAATAACATCCCATAGGTTATGGTCTGTGTGACAGATATATTGTCGCATTCTCATGCTCCAAATATCATATTCTCCCTTCCTGATGATAGGGATTTTCATTGCTGTGATAGTGGGTGGAGGAATGTCTTGTTCTGCCATCTTACAATTGAGTTCTTCTTATTCAGAGTTTCCACACAAGCTCTGATACCACTTGTTGGATCGTTTACTGAATAGATCTTAACCTTTAGCTTGTAAAGGGTTTGTTCCTTTAGATAATTCTAAAGCAACAATAATGAAACACTGATTTGAACACTATTGATTATGCGGAAACTAATCAATAATGCTAAGAAGAACAATATTAAGAATCACAAAAGAACTTTATATTATCACTTGAATCTGCCTAGGTTACAGATTACAAAGACTATGATTGCTAATAGATCTCTATTGATCTGTGTAGAACTATATCTACTAACTATGCCTAGGGTTCCTTTTATAGACTAAGGAAACCCATGGGCTTTACAAAACGCGTATAAAGATCATGCATATCCTTTCCTAAGATATCTCATGCATATCTTAATAAATGTACTAACTGATTTTATACTAACGGTACTGAACTATCTGATCAGTATTAAATTTTTGTACTTCAGTACAAATTACCCTAGCATACTAACTAATATAAATAAACGTACTAAGTCAGGAATGCATAATTCCCAATAATTTTTTTGAATTTGAGTATAAATTAGACATATGATTTTTAAAAATAAGGACAAGTGTTCTAATTCTCCTCCCCCCACTTGAAGTATACAACGAACTCGTTGTATAGATATAACATGAAAATCAGGAAATTATAGAATTAGCACAGAAAACTCCCTTGAGATTTGCTCGGATATGATCCTCTATGTTGTGTATATGAGCAAGGAATGTTGTTTGTAAAAGTGTTTGAATACCATCATGACTACAACACACATAGATTCCAGAAAATAAGCATCACCAAATTCATCTTTTCGTCTAGTAATGTTCTTGTATTGATTATAAGAAAACAAGTGCAATTCTATCTCCGGATAATCGTCGGTTAGAAAACAAAACCTAAAAATTTAAAACTATTCAGGAAGTCGATATGCCATATCCATGTTTCAGGATACGCCATATTGAACCTGTATTAAAAATCCTAAATACGGTTAGAGTCAATACCTGTATTCGATTAAAGAATACATGTCGTATCGACAATTCTCCAATAAAGTGTTATTGCAAGGAAAATAAAAAAGATAAACTCCAGGTTGGTCAATACGCCGTACCATATGGTTGGATACGCCGATTCGACTACCTGGGAAGACAGACTCGATAACAAAAAGTAAAATACATTCTGGGTTGTCTCTCGGTAAGCACTTTTGTTTACAGAAAAGTCTTTAAGTTAAACTTGTTTCCAGCTTCTACTTGGTATCTTCTATATACTCTTTAGTCTTTACCCAATCGTCAAAATCTTGTTCCACCTTAGCAATTTGTTCGTGTGGTGTTCCAATTAATTTGCACTTCTTCTCTTCTAATCTCACTGTCTTCGTTGCTCACAGTAAAAAGGTTCATCTTTGTAAAAGCAAGTATCACACAATATACTCGAAATCATTGCATCAATTAATAGTCCATATTTACTAATACAATTTGGTTTAGCTTGTATTTGATTGTTTCTCTCGAATTCCCAAAAGATACCATTCAGCATTAGCATAATTCCTCACCCATCATTACTTTAACCTTTTCCCGTATCTATACCCTTTTCCACCACCCGACATCCACCAACTTTTACAAAATTCATCAAATCCCTTCTTAAGAGGTGTCACATTTAAACCAATTAAATCCATTCTTGGATAAGTCAGGTGTTTTGGGCTTTCCCTTGTGTTCGTTGTTATTTACTTTCTCCATTCAAGCCTACTAAAAAAGTGTCAGTAGTAGAAACAAGTTCAGTAAGAAAATTAAGCTTGATAATCCGAACGAAATATTAACATACTGCTACATCAGATAGTTGATACACCGTATCCATTAAACTGGATATGCCGTATAGATTTAGTAAACATAATATGCCGTATTGATAGATTAATACTTCGTATTTCTTCAACTGATACAAGTCGTGCAAATGTTACCTTATTCTACCCGTTTTGTTCAAAATCCCAACACATCAATCGTGACCACAACATAACATACAAAGTTACTTATCAAAATGTCACCAATTTTGAACTTTACAAAACCCAAAAAGAACTCCTACAATTCCAATAACTCTAAACCTGAACTCAATTAAGTAGAAATAATTAAAATCAAAAGCTAGTAACTTACCTCGGACCCAAGATTAGCATAAGCAATCAATGAAATTTAAATCGAGCTAAAGATCTCCACAAGTTGTTTAGATGTCAAGAATTTTCCAACAAAACTTGCCATGCATGCAGTTGACCCATTGGTGGTATTTATAGTTTTTTATTAATACGCCGTATCCATTAATGAATACGTCATATTGGATCAACCGACTTAAGTAAAAATTTTGTTGAAAATTTCTGATACGGCGTATTGAGTTCATCAATACACCGTTTCCACCACTGGTGGATTGATTAAGGTAAATTGTTAGATGACGTACCTGGTCATCACCAACATTATACTCCAAACTGAACAGTTACATATACTTTTTATCCTAAAAAAATAACTTAGGGTGATCGGGATGCCGAAGGCACATAATATATTTCCCTGAATAATTCTAATAAGCATCCACCCAGCATCCACTCCATGAAATAATTACAAACCACGGTTTTATGCCGAGCGGAGTGACATCCTATCTCTCTCTCTCTCTCATCTCTCATCGTACTAATCCCCCACAAACAGCAGTACCCACTCGCGATACCCCATTATCATCGAAGTCTATCTCTATCACTCCGAGAGGAAAGCATTAATACACACACACACACACCACACATACAGATAAGTTCTTTGTAAAACTCTTGACACCTACTATCATACACACACACACAAGAGCGCGCGAGCGCGAGCGCGGATCTATAGAGAGAGTAGAGTGGTAGGACATTCTAACTGTTTCACACACACACACACACATCTACAACAAGCACATATTTCTCACACACCCTCTTCCTCATACTCCCCAACCCCACACTCAACCCTCCGCACACTCAACACCCCGCTCTACACCGCGGACCAACTCTGAGAGCTCAACCACCTACATATATTCGCATACACACTAAGCACACTCATTCTCACTTACATAATATACTAAAATAATTTAATATACAATCACCTAAGCTTCAATCACAATATAAAACTTACACCACATTACCCACATACACTAATTATACTTAATACTACGAATAACTTAAGCAGATATTACTAAGTGAGTAAAAAATTTAAAGACTCATCCCCTAATATAACGATACACAACATAGATTGAATTGGTGACCACACCTACTGAATCACACACAGAGCATTAATTATCAAAATTTTCAAAGCTAGAGAAATAGTGATCTCTATACTACACAATAATACCTCTACCTCTCTCCAAATTAAATTAACTCACGCTACATCTCTCTAACAACAACAAAATCACAACACAAAACAGCCCTTTTAATCTCAAACTAAACATATTCTTCCATAGTAGTACCTAGATTATTTGTTTCCAGCAGCAACATGACTAAACAGAAAAGTAGTAAACTGATAAAGACAAAACTAAATGCATACAAGCAAACAAACATACGCAAACACACAATATGAAATAATATACAATGCAAGCTAAACCTAGAATACTAATAAACAAGAATTAAACAAACTCACTCCCCGGCAGCGGTGTCAAAAACTTAATGTGTCGTTATGCATAGGTAATTTATGTTATTAAGTTTTACTATTTATATTTTGCTGACTTTACCTAAAAAACACTAACGGGCAATGTACCCGATTAGTTGTAGGTTCGTTGGTAAGTAGGGTGTCGATCACCAAGAGCGAGTGTTAATACTTAAGTCTACCAATATTTTAGTTATCTAAGTTAGTCTTAATTTATTCTATGTTATACCTAACTTAAACCTAAACTAACACAAAAGGGAGGTTTTCAGCCTAAGAGACTGGCACGAGTTTTGGTTTACCTAGACTAAGACGAGGCGATTAACACACATAAGTTAATAGTTAGAAGATAGAGAAGCAGTCAAGCCTAATGTAAGGAAAACGTATTCACCATATTTAATCTAATAAAACACAGGTTTTAGTTTATAAGTGCAATGATTGTCTTATCTCGTTGTTGATATATCATTCCTAGATTTAGGTGGTACTTCTTCCTATAACCTAGATTTGACAATTCTGTCACAATTAACCACATCTGCATAAACTATTCATAGTTGATTATAATCTATCTTAGTTGACAATAATGGTGATCTTATCGAATCTTAGCTTATCGAGACTTTACTAACTTACTACTTAACGACTCTTATATACTAGTAGTCTACTGTCCAAATCTTTACCCAAGGAATCAGAACGTCATTTGTTAATCCTAGGTCACTTGCTAGTCTAACTAGTTCACTAAACCAAAGGCAAAGAAAGGTTAATATTTGAAATCCTGTTACTCTAGTTATATAAATTACAGATATAGAGAGCTATCCTGGCATCTAGCTAACGCTCTATTTGTATTCCTAGTTCTAGTTGAATGATAGGTCGCATACTTAAGCACATAAACGAGTATAAATCGATAAACATAAAACAACTCTCAGCGAATAAGCATACAATCTTAAATAAACATAAACCAAACATTAAATTATCATAAACATAAAGGTATTAGCCAATAGTCGTTGTAACTATACAAATGTCATAGATGAACGATTAAGGTAAACTAAAAAATAATGAACGATACCAAAAACCGAACGCGTGTTTAGAGTATAGAAATTACAAGGGTTTCCTATGGATTGAATTGCGTTACAAGACCTTTTTGGCTTCTCTTTTCATTTAAAAATTGAACCTGGTGGTTAATGCCTTCTTCTTAATCTTTGGTATATTTTTTTGCACACTAAAATTCGTATTTAGGGTTTGGTATTTATAGGCCTGGAATTGGATAAATACACCGTATTAAAAGAGTTCAATACGGCGTATTGGGGTTTCTTGACGTGGGCTCCACAATTATTATATTCCAAAATATTCCATGACTCGCAATCCAATACGGTGTATGGATTTCTTTTGGATACAGTGTAGTGATCTTCTCTTTATGGATGTTGAGTGAAGTTTAGGGCACGGATACATCGTATCTTCCTTGATGGATACGGCTGATTAGTTTTCAGAACAGTGCTCTTTATGATTTCTTCGTTTAAGCTCTAAAATGCATGCCTTTTGATTAACTATCACTCTTTCCTCAATAATTACTGCAAATAACAAATATAAGCAATTAAGTACCACTTCATGCATAAATGATGTAAAATGAGCAATATAGCTGGGATAAATGTTGCTATAAAATAGACGTTATTTGATGTCATCATATGTCGTATCGATAACCTTGGAAGACAGACTCGATAACAAAATTGAAAATACATTCTGGGTTATCTCCCGGCAAGCACTTTTGTTTACAGAAAAGTCTTTAAGTTAGACTTGCTTCAGCTTTACTTCGTACGTGCCATGGTCTATTCTTCGTCCTTCTTGCGAAAAATATCATGATAGACTTGAGACATGTTTTCGTCAGTTTAGACCTAAATGTCATATTCATATTCCTTGATAGCGACATATTTGTCCG
>BQNB010058575.1:0-37707 GCA_026074375.1 Tanacetum coccineum | reverse complement strand
CTGAAACCCCCTTTTTACCCATTAGAATTAGGATTAGGAGTGACATAGGTTTAGAATAGATTAGAACTAACTTAGTTTATGTTAGCCTTAAAATATGTCGGCTAATACGGAATTACATTAGTTTATACTAGCCGGACACGCAGGGACTAGAAATGTCAAGTGTAGTAAGTAGATCGTGTCCAGTGCTATATATATCCCCTCCATACTTCCATGGAGGGGTGAGGATTCATAATTTTGTAATAAGGTGTGTGTGTTTCTCTCTCTAGAACACACACATCTTCCCTTTTCTCTCACTAATAATATGGCTTTCTATTTGTTTAATCCTCCCCGACCTCCGGATCATTCTTGTTAGCTTGTGAATCTTTGGGATAACAATTGGTATCAGAGCTAACCGGGGGTGTATTGTATTCGTGTGTGTTGTGTTTGTGATTTTGTTGTGGTATTATTGAGCTTATTCGATTCGATCTAATCACATTTGGTATCATTCGCCACGGGTGGGTTTAGTGGTCTAGTTGTGGTGATTTAAATTTTAGTTCTCTCGTGTTATTTTTTTAGTGGTCTACGTTTTTCATTATTCTCTCGTGTTATTTTAGTGGTCTACGTTTTTCATTACTAGTTAATAGTTTATTTTTTTTCTACTGTTTCACGTTTTTGTTTAGTTCCACGTTTCACGTTTTTTTTCTTTTTCTTCTGTTTCTTTCTTTTTGTTTCATTACTGTATCACGTCTCTTTAACAACAAAAACGAGCAACAGTTTTAGAAAGATCGAACGAGTTTACTTCTATATGGATCATAAATATGTTTGTTTGATTTTTCGTTGAAACCGATCGAGTTCAAAACCCTGAGGACCGAACCAATGTCAAGTAGTGTCAACCGAACGAGCAAACTCTTTGTCAACCGATCGAGTAACTTTTGTTAGAGCCGAACGAGTGTAAGCTTGCAAGAACCGAACGAGTAACAATAACAAAGACCGAACGAGTGAAAGCACTTAAGAGCCGAACGAGTAAAAATACGAAGAGGACCGAACGAGTTTTCTAAGATTGAACCGAATGAGCAAAGTTAGATAAAGGACCGACCGAGTTAAGTATAAATGAGCCAAACTAGTTAAAATTTAAAAAGAGCCGAACCAGTTTCACGTATAAGCTCTTTTTCGGTTTTTCGGTTTCGAGTGACGTTAATCTACGGGACTTGAGAAATATACCATCGTGTTCGTGACATCGTTTCGATCAACGTGATATATTTATTTTTTACCGACGATTACCGTATCACTCCGCGAGATCAATAACATAAAACGTCATATATCTTTTAATTTGAAACAAAAGTGATGAAAAAAAATGGTGGGAAATTGTTCATTAATTACCAAGAATTAAAAAGTTACACATGCAGCCCCTAACTTTCAAGACCATTTTGAAGTTAGTCCATTGTTGCAACATTAACCTTCTAGTTAAAACTCGTTGCACCGTTAGTCCTTTCTTGTACAAACTTCAACGTTAGTCATTTTTAGCTCACAAATCGTTAACGAAAGTTCAAGTTCTTCAACGACAACAATGATTTCAACATCAATTCATTTTTGTTTTACGGTTTCTTCTTGATTTTGTAAAATCCCGCGAAAGATACGATTCTTTTCTCGGTTTTAATCAAAGATTTGTAAAATCCCGTGAACGTTAATTGATTTCAATCCACAACAACAATCACTTTACCTACTTAAGATCCGATATCCATTCACAACATCACAATGTCAAATACCAATACCAATTTGCAAACACAAACATCAAGTGTTCTTCAGAATGACACAGTTTCTTCGTGTTTAATTTCTAAAGTTCAAGAGAAGACACAACTTTCAAGAATTAAATGTATGAACAGTCTTCGAGCAACTCAGTCACAATTAAAGTTTCTCACAGATACTTTACAAGATTTTGGTACCATGCCTATCTTCAAGAGAACATTCTCTCAAGACTTGGATTTACTAGAACAACATCTTACTAAAGATATACTTTCTAGGACTGATTGCACAACTACTTTGACTAATCTCAGAACAAAGTTTGAAAATGCTTTCAATTCAGAATTCGAAGAGCGTATGAGGAAATATACACGATACAATGCTCAATCCTTCAATGATGCAATGATCTGTACCATAGATTCCATTCGGAAATACATGCTTGAGATAATTCTTCATCAACAACGGACTCTACATTTGTTGAAACAAAAGACGTTGATGCAGACACAAGAAGATCATTCAAATCAAACCCAAGCATTGAATTCTGATTCATTGAAAGTTGATTTAGTTGTCAAACAAAACTCTTGTTCTGAGAAAGAAGACAGTAATTCAGAGACTGCATCCAACAAATCAGCAAAGGAATGCAGCTTGAATTCTGAACCACAAGATGTTCATGCAATCAAATACAAGATGTCAAAAGCAAAAGAAAGATGCATGGCATATTTTCGATCTCTTCATTCACACCTTCAAGTTCTTTCAAAAGATGACTTAAAAGGCACTCGCATCGAACATGGATTCAAACGGGCATTCATGTCACTCTTTGGTCAAGATGTTGATACTTTCACAAGAACAATGCTCCTCAACGTAGATCAACTACAAAAGCAACTTGACAAAGATGAATTTCAAGAAGATGGATCCATGACAGCCTTTTGGGTGGTAAACAACCAGTTCCAAAAGTTCATCGATTCAAAGTTTACATTGGATTATGACAGTCAAATGACAGACACGTACTTTGTTGAATACACTGGAATCGAGGTTCAACACTTCAGAGATACACTACTCCAACACCTGGGTAATGTTAAGAAGTCCGTTGCTGAAAGAACACGTCATCAAAGACAGTATGAAAGAAGGGTGAATAAAAGACAGATGCAGACGCAAGAGAGTAAGATTGATACGGGTAAAGCATTGGATGCTGATTTGGTTGACACAGAAAGCATTAGGACAGACTCAACAGTGCAAGATGACAACAGCAGGTCAGGGAATGATACAGATGCTGATGATGCAGATATCAGACCCATATATGACGAAGAGCCAATGGCTAAGGTACAATTGACTGCTGGATGTAATATCTTTGCTATCGGACAACAGCATACTGAGCAACCTGAAATCATTAATGAAGGTAGGGTTGACCAGTATCCTGAAAAATATCAAGTTAAAAGTCCTATGCTTGATTCATCACCTGATAACCAAACAACTGAATACTCAATACAATCACTCGAGTCTGAGAATATTTTACTCAAACTAGGTCTTGTATTGTAATAGGCTAGACGGGTTCAACGGGCTTGGATTGTAATCTAATATTGTCCGTGTTTCGGGCTCAAAGCCCAAGTTTAGCCAAGCCCGGCCCAAGTAGAAAAGCCCATGTGCCAAGTAAATGGCTAAGGGTATAAATATCCCTTCACCACACTTGGTGAAGGGTGTTGGTTACATTTTTCATTTCATTTGTAATCCTCCCACTCTCTCTCTAATCTAATATTCCATCTTTCTCTCTTTACTTTCTCTCTCTAAGATTTCTTCTCATTTTCTAGCATCTTGGTATATTTATTGTTGTGTAATGGATTAAATACATGGGATAACAATTGGCATCAGAGCTACGTGTGGATTCGTGGTTCATTCTTGTGGTTAAACAAGATCAAATTCGTGTGTAATATTGAAGAAAAAAATCAAACTCGAATTTTTGTGCTTAGATGTGTGAATGTTTATGTTATTAAGCAAGATCTAGGCATAAGGTAGCTAATTGGCAAAGTGAAATCAGTTATAGAATGGTCAAAAAAAGGGTGATATTAAGACGTTTTGGTGGAAAAGTCGTATTGTTCGTAGTTGCGTTTTGACTTTCTGGCAAAGTTCATGTTGCGTTTTGACTTTCTTCTTGTTGCGTTTTGATGTTCTTCATGTTGCGTTTTGATTTTTTGGTTGCGTTTTGGTTCATTGCGTTTTGATTACAGGTTGCGTTTTGAAGAAATTTCATTGCGTTTTGAAGAAATTTCATTGCGTTTTGACCAAATTTCATTGCGTTTTGACAAAATTTCATTGCGTTTTGACAAAATTTCATTGCGTTTTGACAAAATTTCATTGCGTTTTGACAAAATTTCATTGCGTTTTGACAAAATTTCATTGCGTTTTGACAAAATTTCATTGCGTTTTGACAAAATTTCATTGCGTTTTGACAAAATTTCATTGCGTTTTGACAAAATTTCATTGCGTTTTGACCAAATTTCATTGCGTTTTGACTAAATTTCATTGCGTTTTGACCAAATCTCAACCACTGTGTTTTGATAAAGATCATTGCGTTTTGGTGTCACTGCGTTTTGGTGTCACTGCGTTTTGGTGTCACTGCGTTTTGTGTGAAGAAAAGGGTTTCAGTAAAACAGCCATAACTTTTGATCCGTAACTCCGTTTCAGGCCCGTGACCTCTCAAATCGAAGAGAAAAACGAGACGGATCACGCTGTAACCACCCTTTAGCTGGTTAAGGATTTCTTAAGGCCCAAAAAGCTCGTTTACTATGATTTATTGACATTTTTCAGTTTTTTGGAATTTGTGTTAGACTTGTTTTTGTTCTAGCTCACGGCCCATCTGTATATTTAGGCCCGTTTCAGCTTGGTGAGCCTAATTAAACAAACAGCTTTAACCCTAGCCAGAAAATTATCTGTTAAATCATTGGCTGCTGATTCCGAATCATTCATTCACGGTTATCTAGTGATCTTGTAAAATCCCGATTAATCATTTGTCGGTTTTGATCATAGACGAGTAAAATCCCGTGAACGTGAATTGCATACAACCACAATATCAATCACATCATATCCACTTAAGATCCAACAACAATTTTCACACTTCATAATTCACGTTAAAATGGAAACAAAGAATACTTCATCTTCGGGTTCAGTTTTAGAGGAACCAGAGATACAGAAACTGCAGATGCAAGCAAAGATCTTCAAAGAAAACTCCTTGAATAAATTAAATGCACTTAAATCAACCACTCAACTTCTCGACAGTCAGAGTATATGGTATCAACAAGCTTTTGCACGACTCTTTGGTGATAGTTTCAGAACCTTCAAGTTTCAGTTATCTCAACACATGAATAACTTAGAAACACTTCTCAATGCAGAAACACTTCACGAGATGGATTCCAAATCTGCTCTAAGTGTGATCAAAGTACAGTTTGAAAGGTTCATTAACTCTGACTTGTTAAAGCCTCTCGATATTTATTCAAGATCTTTTTCATCAGATCGAGAAGTAATAGAAACCTTCAGAGATTACACTAAAATGACAGCTCAAACATTCAAGGAAACAATCATCCAGAACATGAATTCCATTGAGCAATGTATAATTGAAAGAGCAAGTCATGAGCAAGAGCTTAAGATGACATTGAAAAAGTTGAGTGTAAGACAGTTGCAGATTCAACAGTGCAAGGTTCAAGAGGTTCAATCATCGGTTACAAGTTCAGGAGATGAAACAAGCAGTGGGATTGTATCAGATGAAGAGATTGAAAAGAAGGAATTGGAAGCACATTACGGTTTCATGGCAAAGATTCAGGAAGTCTTACCTGCAGAATCAAGTTCTATTGATACGCCATTGGAACAGGTACAAAATCATGATGCAAGTAATGTGTTTGCAAATGAAAGACGACATTCTGAGCAACCTGAATCCATTAATGACACATATGTTTTGGAGAAGGATGATAGCAATGTCACTCCTGATTCATCAAATATATGTAATAATGATAATCAGGTTGACCAAAATGCTGTAGAATGTGCTGCTGATGAGCGTGCTGCGCTTGCTAATTTAATTGCAAATTTAACTCTTGATACATGGGAAAACAAACGATTTTAAAGCAATTAAAGAAAGCAAACGCATCATTAACTCAAGAACTGAAGGAGTGCAAAACTAACCTTGATGAGAACAGTATGGTCTGGGGGCGGCTACCTAGCCAGTCGGGATTAGTACTATGATTGCCACTTCAGACCAAACAGAATGAGCTTGAGAAGTTTCACGGCCCTTAATGACTAATCGTCGGTGATTATAAAGAAGCTTCAAACAAAGTTAAATGACTACTCTAGGACTATTTGCTATTAAAATCATTGACATAAAGAGGGTTTGAAACTAAAACCTATGAAATTTCAGTTGTCAATCAGAATAATCGATGAGCTAGTCAAAAAGTGACTGTTAATAGGTAACAAATTTGAAGGTCCACTCAAAGAAAAAACAAAGGTTATCGGGATTTAAATGTTAAGGAAGGAAAAGACATTGACACGATGATTGAGATGGAGAAACAGTTAAAGTTTTTAAATGAAATTCTTTATAAACGCAATCAGTCAATTCAGACCATTCACATGTTAGCACCCAAATGCGCAACGTTATCATGGTAGATCAACCTTTGCTAATCCAATGTACTGCAAGAAAAGATCAATCTTTCTGAAGCCCTGTTTGTATGAGTTCCCAGATGATACTTCTTGATCCGCAATACAGATTTTTGCCCCGATGGGGAAGAGACAGTGATTTGTAAGGAGAGTAGATCAAAATTAGATAAAGACCAGTGAAACCATATAATTACACATATCAATACAGTCTTTATGAACTTTCAAACACCATCCAAAGCCAATCTTGACTCTGTTGGAAATAGCGGCTAAAGAAGTTAGCAAGACAATGTGGAAGAAAACCGTTTGTTTGGACAAAAGCCAAACATTGCTAAAAACTTTGGCTTTCTACCCATGTCTAAATCCATTAGTAAAAGTAGACTACTTTATAACGAAATGAAAAACAACTTCAATCATTTTAGAACAATTTGTCAATCAAACCTTGGTCTAATCATTCAATAGTAGTGCATTTTACTAACCCATCTGCCAAGAGTATGGAAGTTTTGAACAAAATCTTATTAATGCTCTTTCAGACAAAACATTATAGACAGTCATTGTTTTATTCATGAACTAAAAAGAGAAATGAATGACGATTTGGAGTACGTTAATTCTGAAAAGGAGCTTGACGAACTTGAATCAGAAAAGGCTGATTTTTCAAAACATATATGATCTACTTCTCGAAGAGTGTGTGTCTTAAAGATGTACATGTTCATATTTGACATTCTCTGTTGATTTAATGCCTAATACTGAATTGCAATGCTTATATCTTCCTTAAAGTCAAAGAATGTGAATGTCTTTTGCACAAAAGCTTGTCAAAACAACTGAATCTGTTAATACGAGTTCATAATAAGCTTTTAAAGAGTTTTTTCTAAACTGAAAAACACTCGATTTCTCTTGAACTTTCTTACAAACTATTGTATTGTAAAGAACAGATGAAAAACAACCCAGTTTGCAAAGAAAATGCTTCAAATGTATTTCGAAAAGAACGTGAACAATATCATGAAATACAAGATTTGAAAGCTCAAATGCAAGACAAGAACATGGTGATAAGTGAGTTAAAGAAACTCATCGAGAACTGCAAAGGAAAGTCTGTGGAAACTCAGTTTAATAAACCATCTGTTGTTCGACAACCAAATGCTCAACGAATTCCAAAACCATCAGTTTTAGGAAAACCGACTCCTTTTTCAAATTCTCCTGAAATGAGAAGTTTTCAAACGAAACAGTCGGTTAATAAAATTAATGTGTCGGATGGTTTGTTTAAACAAGTCACTCAACAGAATTTGCCTCAGATTAGAAAACAAGCAGTTCGAAACACCAATGTGATTGCACCTGGCCCCTCTAGGAATTGCCCAAAGCATGTGTCACATCAGTCACCAAGGGAAATAGTAGGCTCAAATGACATGGTTCATAACTACTACCTAGAGAAAGCTAAGAAAAGTGCACAACTTCAGAAAGACAAAGAAGTGAATGGAAAACCTAGTATGATTCATCCTGTTAGATTACCCAACACTGCTAATGGTTAGCTACCAAAACTAGGGAATTGGCAAGCATCAATGAGTAGTCGTGGTTTTGCAAACAAAAGATGTTCATTTAGGTAACATACGGATACAAAAGCCTTCTTGAAGTTAATGACTTGCAATGTCCCTACATGCCAAAAAAGAGCCTTTGTAGTGCAATCATGATGGAATGCGTCTTAGAATACCTCTCAAGGTTAAATACTCGTGCCTCTGCACAGAATAAGGATGCAAAATCCCATAAGACAACAAAGAGATATATGCCCGTAGAAAAGTCAAGTGCATCTAAGAAACCAGAAAGACAGATCCCAACAGGTCATAGGTTCTCAAACAAAAAGACTACCACTGTCCCTGAGAAAACAATGAATCCTAGATCTTGTCTTAGGTGGCAACCAACGGGTAGAATTCTCAAGACTGTTTGTCTTAGGTGGGTTCCAACTGGAAAGCTACTCAACTCTTGCACGGGCAAGGTTGAAAATGAACCCACACATGGTTCAAATGTAGGATAGTCTCTTATATTCAATTGCATGCAAACCAAACTATGGGTGTTTAAGTGCAGGTACGTCATTCAATGGTCAAAAGCAACAACGAATTGACATAAATGCAGATGCACTATACAATGAAAAGCAAGAAAATCTCAGAGTGTGGTTGCTGAAATTTTTGATATCTAAGAAACCAGTGCCAGAATGGTTTCACAAAAGATGAGCTACATCAATGATGTTTGAACACAGCAGTTCAAGCCTCGGTCATCAATGTTCGTCAAGTTCTTTCACATCTTTGGTTCTCTTTGCTACATCGTCAGAGATGGTGAAAATCTTGATAAAATGAAGGAAAAAGGTGATGCATGTATTTTTGTTGGGTATTCTACTCAGTCAAAGGCTTACAGGGTATTTAACAAGAGAACAAGAATGATAGTTGAAACAATTCATGTTAACTTTGACGAATTGCCTCAAATGACGTCTGTTCACAACAGTTCAGGCCTCAAACCTCAATGTCAAATGACGTTTGATTACAACAGATCAAGCCTCGAACCTCAATGTCAAATGGCGTCAGATCACGTCAGTTCTGACCCCGGTCCACAATGTTCAACAACGGTACTTGAACAAGAAAGTTTAAGTCCCGGTCCACAAAGTCAAGAAAATGTTCCTCAAGTTGCTGAGATAGTAACAACGTCAAATGAGCTGGAATTGCTATATAGTCCGATGTTCAGTGAATTACTCAATGGAAATTATCCTGTTGTGTCAAAGTCTTCCGCTGTACATGCTGCTGATAATCCCGATAAACGTCAACAACATAACACAACTCACACTTCTACAACAACCGATGTTGCAGATCCACCTCCATTGAACATTCATTCAACACATCAAACTCCAACTCAAGTACCAACTGTCACTGCACCTGAGAACATTATTCAAGCAGAAACCAATACAGAAAATGCACAATTTGACGACGATGAATTTATCAACATCTTCAGTACACCGGTACAAGAACAAGGGGAGACATCGTCTCGTCATGTTGATTCGTCAAACATGCATACTTTCTATCAACACCATCCTTCTGCACAACGTTGGACAAAAGATCATCCATTAGAACAAGTCATTGGAAATCCTTCTCAATCAGTTAGAACAAGACGTCAGCTAGAAACAGATGGCGAGATGTGTATGTTCGCACTCACCGTGAGTCGAACCGAACCAAAGAACATCAAAGAAGCCATGGCTGATTCTGCATGGATTGAATCAATGCAGGAAGAACTTCATCAGTTTGATCGATTAGATGTATGGGAATTAGTCGACAGACCACTTTGCAAAAATGTCATTAACTTAAAGTGGCTCTGGAAAAACAAACGTGATGAGGAAAATACTGTCATTCGCAACAAATCTCGTCTTGTGGCTAAGGGATATGCTCAAAAGGAAGGAATTGATTTCGAAGAGTCATTTGCACCAGTTGCTCGGTTGGAAGCTGTACGATTGTTCATTGCGTATGCTGCACACAAATCATTTACAGTGTACCAAATGGACGTTAAAACAATTTCTTTAAGTCCTCTAAAAGGAAGAAGTGTACGTAAACCAACCAGATGGATTTGTTGACCATATCATCCTGACCAAGTTTACCATCTCAAGAAAGCATTATATGGTCTCAAACAAGCACCAAGAGCGCTGGTATGATGTACTTCTCCAATTTTGGTATCCAACGGATTTCAAAGGATCTTTGATCACTCTGTTCATAACTAAACATAGGGAAGACATACTGCTTGTGCAAATTTACGTTGATGACATAATTTTTAGTTCTACGAACCCAAATCTTTCAAAACGATTTAGAAAACTCATGCACAGCAAGTTTGACATGTCTATGATGGGCGGAGCTGAAAATTCTTTTTAAGTATTTCAGATCCACCAATCCCTCGCTGATATTCTTTATAAACCAAGCTAAAGATATGATCAAGCAGATACTTAAAAGCATGGTATGGACCTCATGTGATAGCATTGGTACTCCAATGGCTACAAAAACACCTATGCTGACTTGAGTGGTACTCCGGTCGACCAAACGAAATATCGTAGTATGGTCGGAGCACTCATGTACCTAACAGCAAGTAGACCAGATATTGTACATGCAACATGTTATTGTGCTCGCTATCAAGCGAAACCGACTGAGAAACATCTCACTGCGGTTAAACGGATCTTTCGGTACCTTAAAGACTCCATTAACATGGGTCTTTGGTATCCGAAGGACACCGGTTTCGAACTAACTGCTTTTTCAGATTCGGATCACGCGGGCTGTCTCGATTCACGTAAGAGAATCTGGTGGCATATTATATTTCTAGGTGGTGATAAGTTAGTCAGCTGGTCATCCAAAAAGCAGGATTGCACTTCAATGTCTTCAGCAGAAGCCGAGTATGTGTCTTTATCTGCGTGTTGCGCACAAGTTCTATGGTTGAGAACTCAGCTCACAGATTATGGCTTTCACTTTGATAAAATACCTATGTATTGTGACTCAAAGGCAGCCATAGCCATCTCGTGCATTAGTCCAACATTCCGTACCTCAAGCACACGATGTCAGTATCACTTCATAAGGATCTGGTTGAAAGGGTAGTGTGAATTATTCTTTGTCGAACTGAATACCACGTTAGCTGTCTTGTTCACTAAAGTTTATCGGAAGATAGGTTTAAGTATCTTGTCAGACAACTCGGTATGAGATGTTTGACTCCAGATGAACTGGAGGTTCTGGCAATTGAATCTGCTTGATCCATCAAACATCAATTTGTAAATATTTTTATTCTTTCTTTATTTTTGATTTATAAAATTTTTGAAAAAGAAAATACAAAAATATAAAACCAACAAAAAGAAAATAGAAAAATATAAAATCTAAAAATAAAACAAAATATAAAATCAGAAAAATTTCAAAAATACCAAAAAGAATCTTCTCGACATGTCTCTGGTATCGTATAACATTTACGTACCTGAATGTTGATTAACATCGACGACGTGGCGTGTAAATGAAGTTCGAAAACAGGAGTTTCAAATGACTTTTTCAAAACATTTTGTCATTTCTAGAATTTTTCTTCAGTGACTTATGTTCATTTCAGTGCATAACTCGCGTCCTGAATTATTTATTAGGAGTGTACGCTTCAGTGCGCTTACTCTGTAAATAGAAGAGAAGTCTTCTATCAGTGTTTTTAAAATCGTTGAAAACAATTTTCAAAAACGATACTTTCAATGTTCAAAATTGTCTATCATTTATAATTTGTGTTAATTTTTCAATAAAAAGTGGTATTTGTTAAAATTATGTGTTCACACTCCCTTCCTCGAATATGTTTCAAAGAATTGTTAGTACGTAGAATGTCATTTTATGTGAATCAATTTCTGAGGGGGAGCTTTTTAAAACAAAGCCTTTTAATGTGTCGGATACATATACATTGTTCACTAAGGCATCTCACTCCGTCTTCAATATTTTGTGGTGTCATATCAATTTTTCATTCCAATGTCAAGTTTTAATAAATATTGGTATTCAAATTTAATCGTTAAAGGGGAAACTATTGGAAATCAAGGATTCATGCAATATCGTAGTTAAATTTTTCTCTATGGAAATTTTCATGTCAAATTTTAATCAATTGGTATTTCAACATACTAGTGTTTTTTATTTAAAATAAGGGGAGAAAATTGTAATTAAATATGATATACAAGAATGTGAGTCTATAAGACTCTAAGTGCAACTCTTTCCTTCATTGTGGCTAAACAGATTTCTCACGATATATCGGGAGCACATGTGTAGGGGAGTATTTGAAATAACAATTTCAGAAAATGGTTTTATGGTTCGATCTTTATACCTCAACACCTATAATTTCATGACGATTTGAAGTCATAAGGTTGAGTAGGTTTAGGTATAAGTCCTACGATCCAACCAGAAACGCGAGGGAGACTTAACCAAGGACATACTCCATAGTAGAAATTGCAGTCTTAGGTATGATTGAGAGATGATTGTGTTATTAAGGGAAGAATGCCGACTCTAAGATTTGAGCTCTAACATGGAAAGAAATTAACAATCAAGGTGTGTAGTAATGACGTCTTGGTAGCATTGTAGGGGTTGTAGGTAATGTAAGAAAAGAAATGTATGGATAATTGGGTGAAAAAAAATTGGAAATAAAAGAATCCTCCTTACATCAAACTTTAGGCAGAAACGAGGTCGGAATAATATTCTATCAAAAATCACAAAAGTGATTGTTGATATTGAAGAAAGTCGTCATGGACCCAGTGATGCTCAATGCACAACCCTTCCCAGCCATTCGGTTTCTCTCAAAAGATACCTTGTTCATCTTTTGTCACGGAGATACACACCGTTATCTATTGACATCTCACTCTGAGAATGTTGATAATTGAATAGGTGGCAGTCTACTCCAGCTCCGATTACACCAATACCAAAAAGTTTACAAATCGAGTCTAGAGCCATGAAGGAGATCAAAATTATAAATCTCATTAGGAACACAATGTCAAAAATTACACTTGCTGGAACACGATTAAAGTTCAAAGTTTGTACCAAAGTGTCCTACGCATTAATCCTGAGATCTTGCAGTACATCCGAGTGATTATTAAGTATTCAAGTGAAGATGGAAATCCTGCTTGAGCCAACATCAAACAGCTTTGGTAGGTGACTCTTCAAGATACTATATGAAATCGAGCTTGTGATATATGGATATCAATGTTGGTCAGTAAATGAATTGAAAACATAATCAGAAGATAGTAAATATCTAAATTCACTCTTACCGTGTTGTCTGCTTTGAGATGTTCCGGTAATGAGAATAGCACAGCATGGTGATCTAATACATTTAAGTTAGAAGATCCTACAATTTTTGCTGAAACCTGTCAAGGAGATTCTTTGAATCTACTGATCACAGCTATTAGTATTTATACTATTAAAACGGGAAACCGGAGGTTAAAGAACCATAGTCATGATGAATGACAAAGCATTTCATCTTTTATTGCTAACTGTCTTATTTCAGGTTTAGACGACAGTGTTGCAGCCTCATTCCAGCGAAGTCGGATTCATAAACCACATGCTCATACTCAAGCTTTCAAAGTCAATCATTCAACGTCAAGATAGTTGATTCTAATCTTTCACCACATCAAGGGAGCTTATCGGTTTATTTATATTAACAATTTTTCCCTTTTTGTTGATGACAAAACTAAAATGTAATAGAAGTAATCTAGTAAAAATGAATTTGTTTTGAATATTTGGATTAAGTTTTTAGAATTCATTTTACTTTTGTTTTCCCTTATGTTTGATTTACTTCCCTTCTCCTTCTTTTTTCAAAATAAAAAGATGCGGAATTGATATGTGTAAATGCGGAAAGCTCCCCCTTGATGGGTGCAAAACAGTACAAGTATGCTGCAAGAAAAACGTTAGACATAAAGAGATGTGCTCCTCTTACCTTTAGGAGTACCTACAAAAGAAATGTTAGAAGCCAAAACACTAAAAGTGGTGTTAGCCTTAATTATATTAAGTCAAACAAGAATGTTATCGGTCTAAGAAAGTCAAACTAGGTCTTGTATTGTAATAGGCTAGTCGGGTTCAACGGGCTTGGATTGTAATCTAATATTGTCCGTGTTTCGGGCTCAAAGCCCAAGTTTAGCCAAGCCCGGCCCGTTAAGAAAGCCCATGAGCCAACTAGAAGGCTAGGGTATAAAATCCCTTCACCACACTTGGTGAAGGGTGTTGGTTACATTTTACTTCATTTGTAATCCTCCCACTCTCTCTCTAATCTAATATTCCATCTTTCTCTCTCTACTTTCTCTCTCTAAGATTTCTTCTCATTTTCTAGCAATTTGGTAAAGATTAGTGTTGTGTAATGGATTAAATACATGGGATAACACTCTATACCGTCGATGTATTAATTTGATTAAAACAAAAACTACTCAATCTTGGAGTTGGTTCCAAACGAGTGAACTTTTCGATCTATTCCGCAATGAAACACTCCTATTCAAACGATGATACACGTTTTAGCATTGATGTTATCGATGAAATCTTATAAGAAGATTTCGTGCTCTTCTCGATGAAGGGAGTGAAATCCTTAATTCCATCGAGGGAACTATTCTCGAAGAAAAACTCTTTGTTTAATTCGATGAATTCATGGCTATGAATATCGAAGAAAACTATGAATCTAAATCCAAAACTAAAGAACCACCATTCGAAAAAATCACCTTTAACATCGATTATAAAATCAAGACATCTCTTAAAAAACCTCCTTCGGATCTTGAACTAAAATCTCTTCCTAATCACCTAGAATATGTATTCTTGGAAGAACCTACTTTTCTTCCTGTAATCATATCCTCTCAGCTTTCTAAACAAAACAAAAATAAGCTCATCTCTATTTTAAAAAGACACAAGCAAGCCTTTGCTTGGAAAACAACATACATTTTTAGAATCTGTCTGTCTTTTTGTAAACATAAAATTCAGCTCCTATAAGACAAAACGCTAGTTGTTCAAAAACAAAGACGATTAAACCCGAACGTGCAAGAAGGTGTTAAAAAATAAATCGTTAAAATTCTTGACACTATTATTATTTATCCAATCGCCGATAGCCCTTGAGTAAGTCCCATCCACTATGTACCCAAGAAAGGTGGTATGACAGTAGTCACAAACGAAAAAGATGAACTTGTCCCAACAAGAACCATTACGTGTTAGCGAGTATGCATCGATTATCATAAACTCAATGAAGCAACCGCAAAAGACCACTTTCCTTTGCCATCAAGACCCCTTATGAACTGTTTAGAGGTAGAAACACTGCTCCAGCTTCATGAGACCATGTTTGGGGTGTCATGTTATCATTCTTAATACCGTAGATTATATTAGGCAGGTTTTTATGGAACAGTCAATGAAGGTTTCTTTGTTGGATACTTAATGAATAGTTAGGCTTTTAGGGTATACTAACATCTAGAACTAGGAAAGTGAAGAAATCTTGCATATAAGTTCTTGGAGGATAAGCCTTATTATTGCAGGTGATGGGGGGGGAAAAAACCAAGGGCTCGTTTTGATATTGATGTTCTAACAAAATCAATGAATTATGTGCCAGTTGTTGCAGGTACAAACTCTAATGATTCTGTAGGTACAGAAGAAAGTATTGGTACGGGTCATTCTAGCAAGGAGACAGGATCTAGCCAAGACTACATTTTGATGCCCAAAGAGGAACGAGGTCACTATTTGATTCTTTTTTTGAAGAATGCTAGATAATTGATGGAACCCACACCTTCTGTGATGCTGAAAAGAAGGATGATGAAGGTGTAAATAAACCAAAAGTGGAATTGATGATCAAGAGAGACCTGAAAATAGTACTCAAGATGTTAATACTGTTGGGCCAAGTATTAATACTGCCAGTACAAAATGTAATACTGGTAGTCTAAATATTAATACTGTTAGTCCAACAGTTACTACTGCTCCACTTGAAGCCACACATGCTGATTTCTTTGGTGATGAAATAGAAATAGATATGAGCAACATTACTACCACATATCTAGTTCCTTCTACTCTAAATACACGAATCCATAAAGATCATTTACTTGATCATGTGATTGGTGATGTACAGTCTGGTATACTGACAAGGAAAATGACAAAGACTACAAATGAACAAGGGTTTATTAATGCTGTTTATGAAGGGAAAACTCATGAAGACCTTCATACTTATCTGTTTGCTTGTTTCCAATCACAAGAAAAGCCCAAAAAGGTAATCCAAGCATTAAAGAAATCCAATTTGGATAGAGGACTATGCAAAAGAGCTTCTGTAGTTCAATTTTACAATAGGTTTGGACCTTGGTGGATTTTACCTCTTGGCAAAGGTCTCATTGGTAAAAATGGGTGTATAAGATCAAGAAAGATGAATAGAGGTATTGTGATAGAAAAACAAGGCAAGGCTGGTTTGTACAGGGTTACACTCAAGAAGAAGAATAGAGTATGATGAGGTTTTTTTTATCAGTTGCTAGGATTTGAAGCAATTAGGCTGTTGCTTGCCTATTGCATCTTCAAAAAGACTTTGTTTGTATACACAGGATGGATGTGAAGTGTGCAATTTCTGTAGGGCAAGATTAAAGGAGAAGTTTATTTCTGGTTCAACCTTCTGGGGTTTGAGATCCAGAGTTCCCTGACAGAGTTTATAAGGTAGAAAAGGCATTATATGGTCTACATCAAGCTCCTAGAGCTTGGTATGAGACTTTATCTACCTATTTATTAGACAATAGATTTTAGAGAGGTCAGATAGATAAGACTTTGTTCATTAAAAGAGTCAAAGGTGATATTCTACTAGTTCAAGTATATGTTGATGATATCATTTTTGGATCTACTAAAAGGAAGTTATGTACTGAGTTTGAGAAATTGATGCACAAGAAGTTCCAAATAAGTTCTATGGGTGAGCTTACTTTCTTCTTAGGACTACAAGTGACACAGAAAGATGATGGGATTTTCATCAGTCAAGACAAGTGTGTGGATGAAATTTTGAAAAAGTTTGGTTTTTTAACTGTGAAGATAACAAGTACACCCATGGAGATTAAACGCTTTGCTCAAGGATTGCAGCAAGCTGAAGATGTTGATGTTCACTTATATAGATCAATGATTGGCTCATTGATGTATTTAACATCTTTAAGGCCTGATATAATGTTTGTTGTATGTGCTTGTGCAAGATTCCAAGTCACACCTAAAGTTTCACATCTTTATGCTGTGAAAAGAATCTTTAGATACTTGAAAGGTCAACCTAAATTAGGCCTTTAGTATCCTAAGGAGTCACCATTTAACTTGGAAGCTTATTCTGATAGTGACTATGCTAGTGCAAGTTTAGACAGGAAATCCACAACAGGAGGTTGTCAATTTCTTGGAAGTAGATTGATTTCATGGCAATGCAAGAAGCAAACTATAGTTGCCAACTCTACTACTGAAGCAGAATATGTGGCTGCTGCTAGTTGTTGTGGACAAAGTATACTGGATTCAAAATCAAAATGTTTCGCATTATGGATATACAAAATTCATAAATACCAAGATTTCAATTAACAATAAGACCATCTGCACAGTTAAGAATCCAGTATTTCACTCAAAGACTAAGCACATTGAGATTAGGCATCACTTTATTAGAGATTCTAATGAGAAGAAGCTTATTCAGATGATAAAGATTCACACAGATCAGAATGTTACAGATTTGGTCACATAATGATTTGATGTTGGCAGATTAGATTTAAATATCTATTTTCAAGTATAGGATGCTTTTAACTCTGAAGTATTGATTGAGTGGGATTTACACAAATGATGCTTGAAATGGAATGGAACAGCAGCTAATGATGAAATTCAAGTTAGTGTTGTTGGAACTTTCTACTAGTAAGTATAATTAGTGCTGCCAGCTTATACTAATAATGTTCATGTTATGTTGTTAGTTTATACTTACTATTTTTTGTTATAAATAATATTGTGAGTATTAAGAGAAATTAGAAAGCATAAAAACAGAAAGAGAGATGTGTGAAAATAAAAACAAATAGAGTGAATTGGTGAGAAAAAGAAATGAGAGAAATTGGTAAGAATGAAAAACAGAAAGAGAGATGTGTGAAATAAAAACAAGAAGAGTGATTCAGAGAGAAAAAGAATTGAGAGATACAGTGAGAATTACATACAGAAAGAGAGCTTGTGAGAATCAAAATTGATAATGGAAATGCTTTTTGGAACGAAATTAGAGTTAATGCTAGTGACTCAAAGTTATCGTTGTTAGGCATAAACTTACTACTGATGGTTAAGTTAATGTTGCTAGGCATATACTTACTACTGCCAGTGTTTGTTAATGCTGTTAGGCATAAACTTACTACTGTTGGTTAAGTTAATGCTGCCAGGCATACACTTTTACTACTGCCTCTTTTCTTAGTTAATTGTTGCCAGTCTTAGTAAATGTTGTTGAGGGTTATTTCATAATACTTCGATCTGGGTTTCTATTCACTCATTCGATTGATTTACACTTTGATATACTCTCTAATCATAAACCTATAACTCAATTAATACATTCTCATCAAAACCTAACTTAATGTTCGAACCCTAAAGTTTGCTAAAAACTATAATTGGTTGCGTTTTTGGAGAAAGAAACTCTAAAGAAAGTGATAGGTTTGAGGGAATTATTGATTTTTTGAATGCAAGTTCTATCAGATATGCGCTAACAGTGAATCCCACCTATACTTCATGCATTAAGTAGTTCTGGGCTACTACTAAGGCAAAAACTGTCAATGGGGAAGTACAGATACAAGCCCTGGTAGATGGGAAGAATGTTGAAAATCGTTTAACTCATCTAGGAATAGTTTTTTCAGATATATTGAATTGCACAACAGTATAATAAGAAGCAATATTATCAAAACATGGTTTTTAACCCGAACATTGAAGACTTCATTATATTTGATCAGAAAATAAGGCATACACCAACTATCTAATAAATAACTACTACATAAAACTAATTAAGTAACTATTAGACTCTCATTGGAGTTAGAGATCTAACTATGATGGATGCTCTCTTAAAAAATAAAAAAAAAAAAAAAAAAAAAAAAAAAAAAAAAAAAAAAAAAAAAAAAAAAAAAAAAAAAAAAAAAAAAAAAAAAAAAAAAAAAAAAAAAAAAAAAAAAAAAAATAAAAAAAATAAAAAAAAAAAAAAAAAAAAAAAAAAAAAAAAAACAAAAAAAAAAAAAAAAAAAAAAAAAAAAAAAAAAATAAAAAAAAAAATAAAACAAAAAAAAAAAAAAAAAAAGTGTTTCTAACTATTCTGGATGCATTCTACCAGACGCCTTACATCTCTTTATATACTAGAGATCCTAGGGTTTACAAGAAAACCTAGCTTACATAGGAAGCTAACTTAATACTTCACATTAAGTCCTTGTTGTTTCATCTTTCTTTAATTTTGCATATTTAGTTTTGTAATCATCAAATCTCATATCCCAACAATCTTCCCCTATTTGATATTACAAAACAATCTTCATGTATGAAACAATTTTCAATGCTTCCCCTTGACTTAAGATCTTCTTAAACATGACACCACACATAATAAGCTGCAAATCATATCTCTGTAGTCTTCTTCCCCTTTTTGTAATCATCTAATAGGGGTCTTCTTGTAGATATGCAACTTGTAAACAATTCCCCTCAAGTGGTGCATGTAGATGGTTAAACATTTAATCAATAAGCTTCCCCTGAAACCAATATGTTTACCATCTCTAGAATCTCAAACTCTGTAGGCTCTATGTAGTGATTACTGATGAAGAAGACTGAGTATAACGAATTTGATGAAGAAGTAGAATCTCCCAAACTTGTGTCTTATGACTTGCACTATCCACGTGACGTCGAACTCATACTACAGGGAAAAGTATAAGTAGACCGCAACCTCTTGAAAAAAAATCCTCATTTATCCTATAAAATGAGACACTGAGCACAATAATGTAACTCCTTCAAGTGATAGCAAATGTGAGCATTGAGCACCATAAGAAAAATCACACACTTTTGCTAGATTCTGCAACTCTTCGCCAACATCATTTAAGCACGAACAAGTTATCTTCAAACGTTGTAAGCCGTTTAAGATATAATAAGAACACGCATCTGTGAAACTCAACTACAACATCAAATAAGCGATAAACAATCGTCTTCGTAATCACATCTTCAATAAATCTCCAAAACGAGCCTTTTAAATATTTAAATCTATCTCAGATACCTCTTGAACCTGTGTGTAACAAATTCAAACTTCAAACTCATGTATGTAAATTATAGAGTATGGTGTCGTAACAAGGTAGGGCAAGACCTTAAGCCTTGTCATGAGATACCTCAAATCCCATGTGTTCTGCCTTGCAAGTAAATATAATAAAGAAAATTTCGTCATTGATAAAATAACACAAAAATTTACTTTATATTTAAAGTTTATTAAAACAATAACACAAGCAAGTTCGTCGCGGGAGATTATTATCAAATGTAAGCTGAACCTGACTTTATAACACATAAACTCGTAAGAATATCCACTAAAATCATGTTCTTGCATGAACTTGCACCATGCATCATGCCTTGCAAGCCATAATGTAGTAGCAAATTATGTTACTGATCTAATTAAATCATATTTCAATAGTTTAACGTCTGTTTTAATGTTAAAAAACCCTTTTTACACAAAACACATAACATGTCACAAGGAAAAACATTTGTATTTAACAGACATAATTAAACCAAATAATTCGAGGAAGTGATGCGGTCGTCGTAGGACTTCTACACGAAGTTTTACAACTCCCTAGGCAGAGCACCTAATCGTTGTAGTAGTAGTATAGGCAACACTCGGGGGGTTGTTATCGTTCACTCAGGGAATAGGTTAGGAAGGCTTGATAACGGTCTAACAGAATTCTAAGGGTTGAGAGAAGATTATTTTTGTATTTTTGTGTTTATAAGAAAGCAGATAAATCATATATTTGAGAGATTGGTTTGATTTTAGCTAATAAACTAAATAACAACTACGCTAATGGTGATAACAATATAATAAAAGACTGTGTTTATTTAATCATGTATTACTCCCTAGATTGCTTCTCCTAGTGTTGTTGCTTTGTCACACTTGTGATGATCTATGTAATTATTTCCTAAGTCATGAACGAATTACACGAACTCGCCGTCTATTTAATATTCCGTTAAGGCAATGCACAAGTAAGGTAGTATGAAGACTATTACAAGGCCCATAAGAGTATATTAAATGCATGTGAAATATATTAAGAGTGGATCAACCATATAAGGGGCAAGGTAGTATGGAGACTGTTACCCGATGGTATCCTTTCTACACAATCATGTTTTCCTAGACATATCAACAGCGATACAAACAAAAGCTGGTTTTCTAAGGCCTAACATGCATATCAATCACAAGAAGCAACACCACTAAGATCTACATTCTAGGTTTTATACAATCATAAATAAACACAATAGAAGGTTTAGCCAAACATGTTATAGATAAAGCAAGAACAAATAAGAATCACACAACAAGACATATTGAATTATTAAATAAGTCTTACTTGATTAGAACAATGAATTGAAGGAAGTACAATAGGGTTTTTAGGCCCTAAAATCGTCCCTAACAGCTGCTAAACGAACTAGGGTTCATACCCTTTTTTTATTCTAAAGTTACACACTTAAAACCCTAAAATCGGATTTGTATATATAGGAATCGCTGCGACGGCGTCGCGTTTTAATCGTGACGCCGTCGTGACAAGAATATTCTAGATAATGGGCTGGATCGTGCGGGCTGACGCCGTCGCGATATCTTGTGACGCCGTCGTGGTAGGATTTGTGACGGCGTCACGTGTAATCTGTGACGCCGTCTTCAGCTTTTGAGGAGAAATTCTTGAGCAATGTTGGTATAGGTCCGTAGTCTCGTCTGTTTCTTCTCCAAATGAGCCCAAGTCACGTGTATTTCCTCTAAATGCCTTCCAAATACTAAATACCTGAAAAAGAACGATTAAGTACCTATTTTGAGCATAAATGCATGATTTAGGGGGTTAAACGACCCCGAAAAAGTGCATAAAATGACACCTCATCAGGGTATATAATTTTTTTTGTAGGCTTCGTGATGTGAATCTGTAGACGAGTACTCGGGACCTCCACCACCACCCTGAAAAGATTTTCAAGGTTTGATTTTTTTAACAGATCTAGGACTATTAATTAATTTATAAAAGTTTTCTTTTATAGATCTATAACTCTTATAATTTTTTTGCATTTCTTAATATCCTTCAATGCCGTAAAAAAACCGCCGTCTGTGTCATCGAAAAAGTTGTTATTCGCTGGAAAAACCGCCGCTGACTCGTCGGTAAAAGTAGCCACCACAGCCGATTTAGTATTTTTCTTTACAAATCTTCGTTTATTAAATAAATTTGATTTTTTTATAAAAATCTTATTATTATTATTTTTTTAAAAACCGATATTCATAAGAAATATTTATGTATTTATGTTTCTTTTACAAATATGATTTTATAGTGTTTATCTTGAATATGTTTTTTATATTTTTTGTAAATCAAAAGTTAGAGAGAGAAAGTAGTGAGAGAAATAGATGAGGATTCTTTAATAAGTGTGTGTTACAAATGAAAGAACCAATACCCTCTCCATTTATGGAGAGGGTATATATATACCACTAAGGGGGCTGACCTCTTAAGGCTTTCTTAGGCCGTGTGTTTTTACCTAATGGGCCGGGCTTGGGATAACGTAGGCTTAAGCCCACAACGCGTACAATGTTAGATTAAGAAACGAGCACGATACCCCTAACTAGCCTATTACAATGTTTACTAAATAAAGACCGAGTTTCCTTGTTTGACTCAATATTTTGAGGCTAAAATCTCCCCCGAAATGAGGTCTTTAAATTCTTTGTTATTGAACTCCTTGAGATTGCATTGTCTTTGTGCTCTTAAGTCTTGTTCTTTATCTTTGTTGTAGGCTTGTTCCTTCATGCTGTGTGATCTTTGATTTTGAGCCTTTGTCATTGTCTTTTGACTTTGTCTTTAATCTCGAGATCTTTAAATCTTTTCCTTGTGTGTCTTTGTCGACTTTGCCATCTTGTGATCTTGTGTCTTGGTACCGACATGCTCATCATCTTGAAAGCTTGATAACAATCTCCCTTGACAATCTTTGTCTTGATAATCTTGATATCTTTAAGGAAGATCTTGAAAATCAGAGTTTACGGAAGACTTTAGTGACATGTACTTGAGCTTTCATCATGTCTTTATCTTTGTCGATCGAGCATGAGCATGTGGTAATGAATCCGACTCTGCTGGAATGTGGTTGCTACACCGTTGTCTAAACCTGCATGTTTAGGTTAGTAATAAAAAACAAATATGGATGAATATGGCTTTGTCATTCGTCGATTTTGGTAGCGTTAACATTCGGTTCCGTGAGGACCGACCTGTGATCAGGTAGGTTCAATTTAGAAGAACCTCCTTGACATGATTTCCATCTTAAAGTATTAGATCCTCTAACGCAGATGTATTAGATTCACCGTACTAGCTTGTTCTTATTACCACTCGAACCTCCAAAGCAGACAACGCGATAAGAGTGAATCAGTTAGTTACTATCTTACTAATTGAGTCATCAATTCATTTACTAGACCAAAACCGATATCTAGTGACAAGTTTGATTCATATAGAATCTCGCAAGTCACCTACCGCAGTGCTGTTTGATGATGACACTAGAAAGATTTCCATCGTCACTGTGAATACTCAAGAGTATCACTCAGATGTTCTGGCAAAATCACAAGGGTAGTACGTAGGACTCTTTGTTATCACTTATGTTCTAGATGTTGAACAACAAGTGTTTATCATGAAATGTGTCCTAATGAGATTTATAGATTGATCTCTTGGCTCTAGACTCGATTTGTGCATTTTGGTTTTAGTGATCGGAGGCTGAAGCTGACTGCCACCTTTTCATTATCAACTAACTTAGAGTGAGAAAGTCAATAGAAGTCGTGTTGATCTCCGTGACAAATGAGACAAGTCTCTTTTAAGAGAAACTCGAATGGCTGGGAAGGGTTATGTAGTGCATCACTGGGTCCATGATGTCTTTCTTTTATACCAGAATTCATCTATGATTTGATAGATATATTTGACACACGGTTTCTGCTTCTAAGTGTAGGAAGGGCTTTCTTTCTTTAGACCTTTAACCTTAAATTCTTTTTATTTTTTCAACCCCTTCAATGCTTACCAAGACTTCATTACTAACACCTTGTTATGATGGTTCCAATGTTAACTCAGTCTTAGTCTGCATTATTCCATTTTACTCATTCATCTCCAAATCATACTTAAGGACTGTTATTTCTAACTATGGATTGTCTTTGGGTAGATCCCTCAGGTTCTGGTTGGATCATAGGACTAATACCTAATATAACCACCTTATGACTTTAGAATCATCGTGAATTAATAGGTTGTTGGGTATTTGATCGTAACCATAAAACCTTGTTTGAAAATCAGTAAAAGTGTTTGATAAAAATCAAAACGTTTAACACTCTGAAAGTTTCATCTTTTGAAAAGCTCCCCTTCACACGTGCATCGATATTCGAAAGTGTTTCGCACATATGGGTAAGATTCAAAAGCACTTTGAGTCTTTAGATCACTTATTATTTTCTAGATCACATTTCTCCCCTTATTTTAAATACTAATTCACTTAGTGTTTGAAATACCAAGTGATTAAAATTTGTCATGAAAGTTATGTGGGTAGAAAATGTTCCAGCATGAATTATGTGAACTTTTCATTTCTCTCCCCCCTCAATTTTACATGTGTTTGACACCAAAAAAATAATACCAAGTTGTAAAAAGGATATAAAATTAAGGGTGAGACAGTGTTGATCACACAATTTTAAAAGATTATGAAATGTCATTGAAGAATTCTTGAAAAATTGTGCTCAGACACTGGATCATCTTATAACAAACATTCGAAAGAAGTTATGTCATTATTACTGCTTTGTTATTAAGATTAGGGGTGTTGATTGGTTTGATTATCTGGTTATTCGGTTAGTTTGGTTAATTTTTTTGGGTCAACCAGAAAACCGAACCGAACCGAACTAGAATTTAACCGAACCGAACCGAAAACTGAATTCGAATTCGGCTCGTTCTCGGGTTGACCCGAATAACCCGAATTTCACTATTTTTAAATTTTTTTTTAATAATTACATAGATTTTTAGTAAACAAAAAATTATTATTAACATAAAAATTGTTTTTTTAAATTATGATAACATTTTAATGGTATTTATATATGTAAATATATAAAAATATATATATTTATATGAATTCGGTTTTCGGTTCAGTTTTCGGTTCGGAGTGCCAAACCCATATCCAACCCGAGAACCGAATTAGTAGTTTGGTTCGATTCGGTTTTGGCGAATTCAATTCGAGATTTATCGTAGTTTCGAAGTTTGGTATGTTCGGCTTCGGTTTTTCGGTTTTTGGTTTTTGGTTTTTTTGGTTTTTCCGCTACCCCCTAATTAAGAGACTTTTGATAATGTTTTGAATACATAAGAATTGTCGTGAGATGATGTATTCAAAATTATTAAAACTTTGTTTTTCAAAAAAACTCCCCCCTTAAAAGCTGACACATTTATAAAAAATGAAACCACTTGTTAAAATGAATGTCTTGAAAACTTTGTGTGGGATGGAGTGTTGAACACACAATTTTGAAAGATTTTGAATTGTCATTGAGAAATTCTTGAAAAATTGTGTTCAACATTTTGAAAAACCACATGTTAGAAGACTTCTCTTCTAACACTAAGGATAAGCGCACTGAAATGTACACTCTCCTTTGTCATTGGGTCCGAGTTGCAATATGAGAGCGATTATAAGTCATTTAGAAAATTAGAAATTACATGTTTTGAAAATGTTTGAACTCTTATTCGAACTTCATTTCAATACCTGTGACAATACTAATCGTCATTTCTAGTTACGTAAATGTTACCGATTCCAAGAGACATGTCGAGACGATTCTTTTTGGAATTTTTGAATTTTCTGATTTTGTATTTGCATTTTGAAATTTTATAGTTTTGTATTTGTTTTATATGTTTTTATATTTTTTGTATATGCTTTTTCACAAATATTTACATGTCGATGTTTGATGAGATCTATCAAGCAGTCTCGTTTGCCAGAACCTCCAGTTGTGCTGGAGTCAAACATCTCATACCAAGTCGTCTGACAAGATACTCAAACCTATCTTGCGACAAAGCTTTCGTAAACCTGTCAGCTAACTGGTATTCAGTTCTGACACAGTACAGTTCAATTATACCACGTCCCACCTATTCTTTAATGAAATGGTAGCGGACATTGATGTGCTTGGTACGGGAGTGTTACACGGGGTTGCATGAGATTGCTATGGCTGAATGAGAGTCTCAGTACAATGGTATTTTTGTTGTAGTCAAAGCCATAATACTTAAGTTGTGTCCTCATCCACATAACTTGAGCACAACTCGCGGATAACGCCACATACTCTACTTCTGTTGTAAACATTGCAGTGCAGTCTTGTTTCTTTGACATCCAAGTGACTTGCTTTTCACTAGGAATTGTATTCCTCTATAAGTGCTTTTACGAGTATAAAGGCATCCAGCATGATCAGCATCTGAAAATACGGTTAGTTCAAAACCAGAATCCTTTAGATACCAGAGTCCCATATTGATGGTTCCCTTTAAGTATCGAAAGACCCTTTTAACCTCTTTGAGGTGTTTTTCTATTGGTCTTGCTTGATAACGTGCACAGTAGCATACTGCTTGCACTATGTCTGGTCAACTAGAAGTCAGGTACATGAGAGACCCGATCATACTACGATATCGTGTTTAGTCTACGGGTTTTCCACTTAACTCTGCATCCAGTTTAGGTTTAGTGGCCATTGGTGTACCAATGATATCACATTTATCCATTCCATTTTTTTAAGTAGTATCTCTAAAGGTACTTGGCCTGATTGATAAAGATACCTCTTGGGAATTGGTGGATCTAAAGTCCTAAAAAGAATTTCATTTCCCCCATTAAGGACATCTCAAATCTACTGTGCATTAGTTTTTCAAATCTTTTAGAAAATTTTGGGTTTGTAGACCCGAACATTATGTCATCGACGTAAACTTACACAAGTAAAATGTCCTCCCCTTATCTTAATGTAAATAGAGCAGGATTAATAGTACCTTTAGTGAAACCTTTGGACATCAAGAATGTTGAGAGTTTAACATACCAGGTGTCACACCCCCGAACGGGGCCTAGACGGAACACACGTGTCCGGGGGCGTGACATCATAATAAACATCACACAAGATACAAAGAACGACCTCTAAGGGTACGTTTGAAATCCAACATCATTGCATTAATTAAAATATATAAAGTTTGACATAAGTTTAAAGATAATATGCGGAAGCGAATAAAAGTTTTATAAATTGACAACGATGTTTAAACAGTAGATAATAGCATTTCTTGGAAATCGGCCCAATGCATAGCAACACCATATATCAAGAAAAGACATCCACAACTAAAGCACTTGAGAAAAACTGCAAAACGTCAACATAAAAGTTTGAGTGACATCATAGATTAAAGTTAGTATTAAAAGTGGACCACAAGTTCACAGTCCCATGTGACAGTTATAACAGATACAACTTCACATAAAAAGATGTATTTACTGTTGCACTAAGCTCATGACACCGAAGGCTTCAATTTAAAAGGAAGCATTTTAAATGGCCAAATAGTATTTCCTCGCGCCTTAAAGGTATCCTGACCAAGATCACCTAATGACTTTCCGACATGGTATAAATTCTGTTTGGTTCGGGACCCCCGAATCTAGTAATAAGCTACTTATCCGGATAGGGATAACTACTCCAATATAAGCTATTTAATAACACGTCGCGCTCAACTTAACTAGTACGTCGCTTCAAGCAATTGATGTTCATAGGATAGTTCGGGCATAGTGGTCTATCGCATTTAAGCAACACAAAATCAGTGACAAGGCAACGTAAAGTAACTTGTCCGTAGTTTAAGAAGCAAGCAATGTTACAGTGATGGGAGTTAGTAGATGAGTTAAAATAGGACTCATCCCAAACAGTAAAGTAAAAGTAGTAAAACGTGGGGCTATGAACTCACCTTAGCAAAATGAGCAAATGATAATCACGCAAGTAAAAGATGGTATAGAAATCTAGCCGCGACCTAGAATAATAACGCGTCTTAGAAACACGGAAAGTAGGGGTGAGCACGGTCCAAGGACCGGACCAGACCGGACCGACCTTGGACCGAGACCGAAATGGTATGGTCCGGTCCGGTCCGGGTCGGTCTTCGGTCCGGTCCGGTCCTACACGCATTATCATCGGGTTTTTGGTCGGACCGGACCGAGGACCGAATTGGTCCAAAACACCGGACCGCGGACCGGACCGAAATACCTTCGGTCCGGTCCGGTCCGGTTGACGGTCCGGTATGCTCACCCCTAACGAAAAGTATGCCAAGAATTGCACAATAAGTTCATCACCAAAATACATCCATGTGTGTTTTCCTTAGTTTGATTATCAAATCATCACGAAATAAAATCATATTGTTTTTCGTTAAGTTTCGGCATTTAACCCAAAAATTACTATTTTTAGAAAGTTTCTATTTTAGGAAAGTTTTTAGTTTCAAAACGTTAATACCGTCCCCTATATTTATATAGTTTCCATATTTTCAAAACGCACTAACGATCCTTAATCGCTTAACTTCTATGTCCGTTTCGTTAAATTTTTACCAAGCTTACTATTTTTAGTAACTTTCTCGCTTTTCCCAAAATATGTTAACGACGTCTTTAAATGATACTAATTAATAGGTATGTGTTACTATATGTTTCCATAGTGTTTAGAATGTCCAAAAATGTCCGAAAGTGTCAGAAAACTCATTTTACTATTCACATCAGCACACTATTCATTCGGTTTTGTCAAAAAATGTTTCAAGTTTCAATTGGATATAACTTGGTCGTTTTAAATCCAATTTTAATATGCGATATATGGAAAACTATCTACTCGAAACGAGCTCTCCAAAAAGTACTTTTACACCTAATGATAACATTTTTAGGTCGACCAAAACCTTAAAACAAATTTGGGACAGCAAGCACTTTTTGTCAAAAACGCAACCAAAATCCACCCAAACTTCACAATAGTGTCTACTCTAGCCTAATCTCCATTCACAAATAATCCACAACGAAACCAAACTTAAAACTAACCTAATCCCTTCATTTCTATTGTTGCAACTCTTATCCCACTCTCATCTCACCAAGAACATAGTATTTAACTAGTGAAACAAATGGAACATCATTATTTATAAAATCTTGTTTTAATAATCTTCAAAAAAATTGAAACACAGATAAACATATGTTTATGATCTTGAACATATAAGAAGAACATAAGGAAACCCACAAAGAAAGATTCAAGATACTTACAAGAATGAAGAACAAGTAGTGAAATCACAAGATCTATACCCCAAAATAATAGATATATAAAACCCACTAATAAAATATGAAACCCTAACTTAGATCTTGAAGAAAAACACTTGAATCAAAGAACCAATACTTGCAAACACATTAGGTAACCTTAGAAATGAACTTGGAATGAATGGATCTTGATAGAAATCAAAACTATGGAAAGTATATGTGTGTGTATGTATGATGTGACCAAGAGGAGAGGAAAACACATAAGAAAATTTTGTTGGTGGCTTGAAAATGATTATGAAACCCTAAGTTGGAAGTATGCAATGTATTTATAGGCCAAGGGAAAGTTTAGGGTTTGTGTTTTGTAGCATCAAGTGACCAACACACACCAAAGGTGTGTGCATACCCATGTTCGGCCGAAATCGGTGCACTACATAACTTTTCCTTCAACAGTTGGAATGCAGCTTCTGCCTTTTTGGTCTAATCGAACTTCGCGTTCTTTTGAGTCAACTTTGTCATTGGTTTGGCAATCTTCGAGAAACCTTCTATAAATCATCAGTAATAGCCGGCAAGTCCTAAAAATTGACGAATTTCTGTCGGAGTCTTGGGCGATGCCCAATCCTTGATGGACTCAATCTTAGTTGGGTCCACGTGAATGCCTTCACTATCAATCACGTGACCAAGAAATTGTACCCTTGACAGCCAAAAATCGCACTTCAAAAACTTGGCGTACAATTCCTATTCCTTAGTAACTCTAAAATTAACTTAAGGTGTTATGCATGCTCCTCCTCGCTCTTGGAGTAGATCAAGATGTCATCAACAAAAACGATCACGAGTTTATCTAAGTACTGTTTGCACACCTGATTCATCAAGTCCATGAATACTGCAGGTGCGTTAGTCAATCCAAAAGGCATTACTTGGAACTCGTATTGACCATAGCGAGTCCTAAACGCCGTCTTTGGAATGTCCTCGTCATGAACTCTGAGTTGGTGATAACCAGACCTCAATTCGATCTTTGAGTAGACACTTGATCCTTATAACTGATCAAATAAATCGTCGATTCTGAGAAGTGGATATCGGTTCTTCACCGTCAACTTGTTCAGCTCACGGTAGTCAATACACATCCGGAAAGATCTGTCTTTCTTTTTGACAAACAAGACTGGGGCTCCCCAGGGTAAGGAACTCGGTCTTATGAATCCTTTGTCAAAAAGTTCTTGTAGCTGAGTAGACAATTCTTGCAGTTCTGACGATGCTAATCTATACGGAGCTCGTGCCACAAGTGCAGCACCAGGGACCAAGTCAATTTAAAATTCAACTTGTCGCGTTGGCGGTAATCCAGGTAAGTCCTCTGGAAAGACCTTTTGAAAGTCCCGTACAGTCGGCACGTCCTCAAGTCGCTTCTCCTCCGACTTGCCTTCGGTTTTCCTTCTTCGTTACTGTGCCTGAAAAATTTGGCATCTTTTCTCAATATACTTCTGATTTTAGTGCACGATATAATGCTCAACTTCGACTTCTCTCTTCTACCGACCTCCAGTCACCTTGACAGCAAACACCTCATCTCTATAGGGAATCCGCACGACCTTCTCAACGCAAACCATCATCGCATGGTGGTTCGCTAACCAATCCATGCTGATGATGGCGTCAAAGCTTCCAAGTTCTATCGACATTAGGTCAATATTGAATAGGTGACCTAATTATCCTAACGTACAACCTCTAAGCATGGTATTGTTTTCAGAAATTCTTCCGTCGACTAATTCGACAGCATAGCTAACGTCTAAAGTATCAGGGGTTATATCAAGCAAAGTACTAAATGTAGTCGATACAAAACTCTAATTACGAGGCACACCGAAAAAAAACGGAATAATATGAAAGCATAATGATTGTTGAGAAGAAACGTACCCTTGACGACATTTAAATCGGGGTTAGCTTCTCCTCCACCTAACACGTATGCTTTCCCTCTTGCTTTACCAACTTCATTCTTGTTTCCAGCTTTGTTTCCACGGTTTTGATCCTTCAACTTTGGGCAATCACTTCTGAAGTGTCCTTGTCTTCCACATTCGAAACAAGTTATGACCCTCTGATTCACTACTTGACCCCTCTGAGTAGAAGTAGTGGAGATTGTGACCTTACAATCTCGGGTCAAATGCCCAACCTTGTTACACTTCCCACATCTCACTGTGCATGGTCCTTCATGGTGAAGCTTACACTTGTTACAGAAAGGCAACGGTCCCTATAAGTTTCTTCAATTGTATGCACCATATAGCTCTTGCTACATTCGGACCTCCAACATTTGGTCTTTTGAATGGTGGTTGCTGACCATGGTTGTCTCTCTAATTGACATCCAATCTTCTTTTATTTTTAGTATTTTTCACAGCATAACCTTTCAACTTTTGGTCCATTAAGTTGTTGGCAATCCGAACAGCATCTTGGAGTCTCGAGGGCTCTGCATCAATTACATTACCTTGGATATTATCCGGGAGACCTCCAATATACCGCTCAACTTAGTCCTCTTCCTTAGGAACCATTTTGGTGCACAACATAGTAAGCTCTTGGAATCTCTGAGTATAGGCAGCCAAATCATTATTCTTTACTGTTAAGTTCCACAATTCAGTCTCGATCTTCTGAAATTCACTCCTTGGACAGTACACCTAGGTTATTATCTTCACGAGCTCTCTCCATGACATGGAAAATGCAGCATCAGTTCCAATGGTTCTCTTGTGTGAGTTTCACCAACTTAGTGCACTATTTAACAAGGTGCAAGTAGCATACTTACCTTGGGACTTCTCTAGGCAGTTGCTGATATGGAACGTTGTTTCCATCTTCTCAAACCACCTTATCAACCCGACAACTCCTTCTGTTCCCTTAAAGTTGAGTGGTTGACACTTCATGAAGTCCTGATATGTGCATTCTCTAGCAATAGGTCTATCACCTCTACCATTCTCATTTGGATTTCCATTTCCACCATTTCCATTCTCACCATTTCCGTTACCGCTATTTCCATTATCGTCGTCACTGTCGTTCTAGCTTTGATTCTCAGCCTCGAGAGCATTGGCGGCACGGGTCGCCTCATGAGCAGCCAACGCTTCTTCCACACGTCGATTAACGAGTTCTTCGATTGCTTCAAGGGTCATATTAGAGCGAGTGATAGTCATTGTTCTATATTACAAGACATAACACTTGATGAGATCCGATACGAGGTATAGCCATTATAAATGGTAAATAGGGTTTATATAGAAAAATACAATAGAACTTGTTTTGCCATAACAAGTAAATAACAATATAGATGAATACGCAAGAGAATCAAAACAAGCTTTTCATTTCACAAATAAAAGCATAATTTGGTTAGAACCAACCCAAAATAGGTACATGATTTACGATTATTTTTACTGCCAACATCTAGACTTAACCATCAGTCTAATGTCCTACATGATCATGGTAGGACTAGTCTAAGGGCGAAAACCCAAATTTCTCTCAACATACGACTCCAACCTCCTAAGTCTCCTCCGAGTATCACCACGATCCCTACGAACCTGACGAAACTCCTCCTGTGAAATTGTCATGTGCCAACGAAGACTGTCAATCCGATCTCTCTCTCTATACTCAACATGGCTCAAACCTTTAGGTACTCCAGCCTCAAACTACCAATCCTCTCAACCAAACTAGCTCGCTCTCCACTAGCTACCAACTGACTAGTCTCCAACCGTCTCTGAGTGGTCTCAATATCAGTAATCCTATCAATATGAACCTTTGACATGTAGTGAACTATATCAATAAATAGTATCCTCAAGATCCGGAATACCTCCTCTAAAGACTCAAACTATCAACCAATACTCATGGAGTCTATCAACAATCTCTCTCGTGTCTGCCGCACTAGCCTCTGCCTCAAACTCCTTCATCATCCTCCCTAACATCACTAGCAGCAATCTCAACTCTCATACCTACACCATCCCTAGTGTGAGCTACAACTCCTTCACTAATACATACATCTGCAACAGCCTCTGCATCAGCAGTATCCACCTCCATATGCTCCTTTCCGCTATCCTCTGATGAGTATGAACCTCTAAACCTCTTGCGAGGTGGTAAAAGATCAGCAGGAGTAGGGGCTATCGACCTCGAAACATGAGTAGGTCATGGTACCGAAGCAGTAGAGGACCTACATCTCTTGTGAGATGGCCTAGAAAAGTGAAGATAATCCAATGGCACTCTCAGATAATGCGAAGCCTCAAAGATAGACCTGATGTAGTCGGTGGGTATGGACTAGATAATGGTGCAGCCCTCTAACGTCTAAATGCCTCACTATATCGTGGAGTAAAAACTGATGGATAAATCAACCTAGATGGTACATCTCTAGTCGATGGTCCTGAATGAGCCTGACCTGATAAATCACATACCGAAGAATGAACTGATGATGGGTCTGAAGATGAACTAGAAGAAAATGACTCTGGTAAAGAATGATGATCCGATGAATGATGAGATACACGTCTCCATGCAAGTCTACAAGCAGGTAAAGGTCTAACTCTCTTCCTCGCAGTCAACAACTTACGCGGCCTGTTAGGATGGGTGCGGTAAGGTTGATTGAAAGGGATAGCCTCACCAGGTCGGATAAGAGTCGTTGAACGTCGACGAATCCTAGGTGGGCAACAATAGGAGCAAGGGGAAACTCAGATGATGGTGCAAGAGTATCATGAGATGACGGTCCTGATGGTGTGGATGGCCTAGATGCGACCCTGTCCCTCCATCTCGAAACCTTAGCATCATGAACGGTAAGAGACTCATGCCTCTCGGGTCTCTGCTCAGCAGGCTCGGACTCATCGTCCGCCTCCGAGTCATCAGAACATAAAAAGGTGAAACCCAATGAAGCTCTGGTGGCTAGGAGGTAAAGAATCCTTCGATGGATCAGAATCAGAAGAAGATAAATAATCCACTAAATCAAGTACCGCGGCAGGTGAGACGACTAAAACTGTCCCCACCTTCGGTGTTACTATAGGGTCAGCCGGAACAATAGGAACCTCAGGGATAGCTGGGATAATAGCAGGAATAGTGCCAAAGAGAATCACTCGTGGGGCATGAGAACCCACACTCTCCTCAGACGTATCAGACAAAATAAAAATAACAGGAGCAACCATGACCTGCACAAGCACAAGTTTATATAAATCCTCTTTATATGAAACCATGCACGTGCAAGCAATGCTAAGAAATAAGTACGATGCGAAATATGATATGGCAAAATGATGAATAGGGTAATTATGGCAATATAATATATAATATGTATGGATTATATATTAGACGCTATTATAATAAGATATATATGCAAACAGGTAAAGCACATAGGATCACATATTGGTTATAGACCAGACCTAGATATACTACCCGATTCTCTATAACCTTGCTTCTACGGATACCAATCGAGTCCACACCCCCAAACAGGGCCTGGGCATATAAGGACGGAGAACACACGTGTCCGAGCGTGACTCATAATAAACATCTTCACACAAGATACAAAGGAACACCTCTAAGGTACGTTTGAAAATCCAAACATCGTGCATTAATTAAAATAGATAAAGTTTGACATAAGTTTAAAGATAATATGCGGAAGCGAATAAAAGTTTTAGAAATTGACAACGATGTTTAAACAGTGGATAATAGCATTTATTGAAAATCGGCCCAATGCATAGCAACACCATATAGCAAGCAAAGACATCTACAGCTAAGCACCTGAGAAAAACATGCTAAAACGTTCAACATAAAGATGAGTGAATTCATAGGTTTAAGTTTAGTATTAAAAAGTGGACCACAAGTTCACAGTACGCATGTGACAGTTATAACAGATTCAACTTCACATAAAAAGAATATATTTACTGTTGCACTAAGCTCATGACACCGAAGCTCAATTTAAAAGGAAACATTTTATATGCCAAATAGTATTCCTCGCCCTCAAGGTATCTGACCAAGATCACCTATTGACATTCCGACATGGTATATATCCATTTGTTCGGGACCTCCGAATCTAGTAAGCGCTACTTACCCGGATAGGGATAATTACTCCCAATAGATCTATTTATAACACTCGCGCTCACTTAACCAGTACGGTCAGTCAAGCAATTGACGGTTCATGATAGTTCGGGCATAGTGGTCTATTCGCTACTTAGGCAACACGTAATCAGAAAAAGGCAACGTAAAGTAACTGTGTTCGTAGTTTAAAAGCAAGCAATGTTTCTCACCCCAAAAGAGTAAATTAAAAGTAGTAATACAAGGGGATATGAACTCACCTTAGCAAAATGAGCAAATGATAATCACGCAAGTAAAAGATGGTATAGAAATCTAGTCGCGACCTAGAATAATAACGCGTCTTAGAAACCCCACCCAACTCACCATGAAAGTATGCCAAGACTTGCACAATATTTTCATCAACCACGAATACCTCCTTGAGTGTTTGCCTAAGTTTGTTTAACAAATCAAGACGAAATAAAATCATAATATTATTTTTCGTACAGTTTCGGCGTTTAACCCAAAAATTACTATTTTTAGAAAGTTTCTATTTTAGGAAAGTTTTTAGTTACAAAACGTTAATACCGTCCCCTATATTTATATAGTTTCCATATTTTCAAAACGCACTAACGAGCCTTAATCACTTAACTTATATGTCTGTTTCGCTAAATTTTTACCAAATTTACTATTTTTAGTAACTTTCTCGCTTTTCCCAAAATATGTTAACGACGTCTTTAAATGATATTAATAAATAAGTATGAGTTACTATATGTTTTGCTAGTGTTTAGAAAGTCTAAAAATGTTCAAAAGTGTCCGAAAACTCATTTACTATTCCACCATCAGCAACACTATTTCATCCGTTTGTCGAAAATGTTTCATCAAGTTTCATTTGGCTATAACTTGGTCGTTTTAAATCCAATTTTAATGTGCGATATATGGAAAACTATCTACTCGAAATGAGCTCTCCAAAAACTACTTTTACGCCTAATGAAAACATTTTTAGGTCGACCAAAACCTCAAAACAAATTTGGGACAGCAAGCACTTTTTGCCAAAAACGCAACCAAAATCCATCTGAACTTCACAATAGTGCCTAATCTAGCCTAATCTCCATTCACAACTAATCCACAACAAAACCACACCTAAGACTAACATAATCCCTTCATTTCTATTGTTGCAACTTTCATTCAACTCTCATCTCACCAAGAACATAATATTTAACTAGTGAAACAAAGTAGAATCATTATTTATGAAATCTTGTTTTATAATCTTTCAAAAATGAAAACACAACATATGGATGTATGGATCTTGAACATATATTAAAGAACATAAGTAAACCACAAAAAAAGATCAAAACACTTACAAAAATGAAGAACAAGTAGATAAATCACAAGATCTATACCTCAAAATAATAGGTCTATAAAACCCAACAACAAATCTTGAAACCCTAGTTTATAAACTCTTCAAAGACCTTTGAAATCAAATGAAAACCTTCTTGGAATAACCTTGAATCTTGATATAATGAAGTTTAAGATGTGTGAATATTGGTAGAAATCAAAAGTATGGATCATGTGTGTGTTTGGTGAGCTATGAGGGGACAAGAGAGAAAAGAAAACAATTTTGCCAAATAAAATGTACTAAAAGAGATATGTGTGTTTATAAGTAGGTATTTATAGGATAAGGGTTAGGGTTAGTGTTACAAGTGACTCATACACACCAAGAGTGTGTGTTGAGGGGTTCAACCGAATAGGGTCAAGGAGGGGGGAAAAGAACAAAATTTTTATCTTTGGCTCTGAGTCATGGTTCATCATACTTGGTCTTGAATTTGAATATTAGTCAAATGGGGAGTCATGTGATCAAGGGATCACTTGTTCTAGTCTTGCTTAAGGAAATGTGCATGAGAAGGACCTCCTCATATATCACTTTCATGCACACATGCATGGGGTTTTCAAAAAGATGCTCTTCTATTTAATTTCAAGGCTTAAGGTTGCATTTGGTTTGGCCTAGGCGTCCAATATATAACAAGAGAAGATGAACGAAATTTTTGACTTAAGAACATGAGATGGACGATAACTAAAGTTTACAAAAAAAGATTTCGAGTTTCCGGGATTTCGTTAGGTCAAAAACGCGAAAAACGCAATTTAAACGTTAAAGCGTAAAAATAAATACCGGGAGTGACCCGCAAACTACGAAACACTTAGAAAAGATAAAATAACTCATATAATATCTAAACTAATCAAAATCCAAGGTCAGAACGCGTCCGATGACATTTTTTAGATTTACGCGGGTTAACTTCCCGGTAAACTGCTGGATGCAAACGTAACGTATTAAAGTCAAAAATAATGATCGGTAAAGCTTAGAAGAATCGACCTGGAATATTGGATGTAGAAGCTTCAAGAGAGCACGGATTTGAATACAAGAAACCAAGAATTTTGAAACACAAATTGAGCAGCTGGCAAAATGTTA